>PVHY01000248.1:111658-275385 GCA_004024945.1 Uropsilus gracilis
GTTTTTTTTTTTTTTTGCATATATATGTATATTTATGCTTATATTACATTAGTCTATTATTGTGTACCCTGGGGCTTTCCCACTTCACTAACATTTGTTAACTATCCTGATCTTTTGTGCTCTTCACCTCCCCCACCTTCTTCCCCCTTCTCCTTTCTTGCTCCATGGTTCAGTCTCATTGGTTGTTTTCATTTTTCCTTATTTGTTTGTTTTCCCCTATATCCATCATATAAGTGAGACCATCCTGTACTTCTCTTTTTCTTTTTGACTTATTTCTGCTAATATGAGTCTTTCTAGTTTGTGTTTGTTCCTCCTTGATGGATGTGTAGTATTCCATCGTGTACATGTACCACATTTTTTTTAGCCAATCATCTGTTTTGGGGCATATGGTTTGTTTCCAATTCTTTGCAACTGTAAACAAGGCTGCAATGAACATGCACATACAGGTATCCTTTTGGATTACTGTTTTCAGTATCTGGGTAGATTTCAGATTTCAGAATCTGGGTAGATTCCTAGTAGTGGGATTGCTGGGTCAAATGGTAAGTCCACTTTCAATTGTTTGAGGGTCCTCCACACAGTCTTCCAAGGTGGCTGGACCAGTTTGCACTCCCATCAGCAGTGTAAGAGAGTACCTTTTTCTCCACATCCATGCCAACATTTGTTGTTGTCTGTTTTATTTATATGGGCCATTCTTACTGGTGTAAGATAATATCTCAATGTGGTTTTAATTTGCATTTCCCTGATTATTAGTGATGTGGAACATTTTTTCATATGCCTATTAGTCATCTATATCTCCTCTTTGGTGAAGTGTTTTTTTAGTTCTCCTCATTTTTTGAGTGGGTTTTTTGCTTTGTTTTTGTTGAGCTGTAGGAACTCTTTGTGGAGCTTTGTTATCAGACCCTTGTCACTTGTCTGGAGGGCAAAAATTTTCTCCCAGTTGGTTGGGTTTCTTTCTGCTTTGTTTATTGTCTCTTTTGCTGAACAGAAACTTTTTAGTTTTATATAGTCCCAGCTGTTTATGTTTTCCTTCATTTTTTTTTTTTTGCCGGCTGTTGTTTCCCCAAATGGATTCCTGAGGTGAAATTCATGAAGGGTTTTGCCCAGGTTTTCTTCTATGTATTTTATGGTTACAGGTCTCACTTCCACATCCTTTATCCATTTTGAGTTAAATTTTGTACAGGGTGTGAGGGTGTAGGGTGTTGTCCTGGTCCATTTTTTTTTTTTTTACAAGTTTTGATCCAGTTTTCCCAGCACCATTTACTGAAGAGGCTATCCTTGTTCCAGAGTATGTTTTTTGCCCTTTTGTCAAAGATTAATTGACCGTATATGTGTGGTTTTATTTCTGGGTATTTGATTCTGATCCATTGGTCTGTTCGTCTTCGTCTGTTTTTGTACCAGTACCATGCTGTTTTAAGTATTATGGCTTTGTAGTAAAGTTTGAAGTATGGAATAGTAATACCTCTGTTCTCTCTTCTGTTTGTCAAAAGCGTTTTGGTTATTCGGGGTCTTTTGTTGTTCCATATTAATTTCAGTAATTTTTGTTCTATCTCTTTAAAATATGTCATTGGGATCTTTATTGGAATTGCATTGAATCTGTAGATGGCCTTTGGTAGTATGGCCATTTTGATAATGTTGATTTTTCTGATCCATGAACAGACCCTTTCATTTTCAATTGGAAAATTAGGAATTTCTCAAACAATGTAAGGTAGTAAAATTGGTGGGCAGCCAAAAAGTAATGACAAATGCCTGCTTCACTGTCATCTGCAGAGAGTAGACTCAACAACGTTCTGTGCCTAATACATGATTTTACATAATCTTCATAACAAAATTATTTCTATTTTATAGATGAGGAAACTGAGAGGTAGAGAAAGGAACATCCTCCTGGTTTCATAGGCAGTACCTGTCAGAGTTGTCTTTAAATTCAATCAATTTAACCACAACACTCAAGACTAACCACTCTACACAAATAGCCTTGCCTCTGCTGCCCACTCTCCTTTGCTACAGGGTCCTTTCTGGCCTCGTAGGATAATAATGACTCTTGATACATGGATCATCATTAAGGCAACACTCATTTATAGTGCTTAAAATGGTCATTAAGATTCAGGGAGTTTTCTTCTAAATTATTTATTAACACAATCTACTAATTCCACTAATAAGCTATAGAGTTTTCAGGGATTTTCCATTAGCTTCTATGACCAGCACCTGTGGAAATGTGCCTTTCCCCTGATTGTCCATACCTGACCCAGTGAATGTATACATATGTAAGTGGGCACACCTAGGCCTGGGGTGGATAAAAGGGTAGTGTTGTCCTAGAGGAAGGGAGGAGAGAATGCAAAAGAACTTGGGAAAGAAAGTGCCCAACCTGAGAAGGAGCCTGAAGATTTCTGCAGGGGCTGGGGGCCTGGGGAGCTCGCCAGCTTCCCAGTCCCCCAACCCTACTGCTTAGTCAGCCTCCTGCCTGTGTACCTGGTTTCTTGAGAGCAGCAAAGCCTATAGAATCCACCCAGGGCTCTTATTAATCGTCTGCTTGAATTGATAAAGAATCTGCCCTGTCTGACATAGGCTGATTCCTGACTATTGCAGACCGATTACTATGTTATTGGCCATATAAATACTATTATTCCTTAACAGTCTTTAAATATACCATCTCCTTGGCTTTCTTATCGTCAGTCAGAAATGAATGTCCAAACGGGCCAGTGGAGCAATGGATAATATCTCTGACTATAGATCAAAAGAAGTGAATGTCCATGCATTTCAATCCATGAGTCTTTTCCTCCACTCCTCCACCAGGAGAATGTATTAAGAAAAGAAAGTCAACATGGATGATACTAGAAGGACTCATATTTGCATATATAAACCAGAAAGAAAAAGAGAAATATGGGACGGTCTCACTTATATGAAGGATTTAGGGAAAAACAAACAAACGACTAAGAAAATTTAGAAACAACCAACAGAACTAACAGAATAGAGTGAGAGAGGGGGAGGGGGAAGAAAACAGGGAAGGCAGAGGGAACACAATAATGTAATATATATGTATATATATACAAAAATGAAATTAATAATAAAAGAAAAAGCATAAAAAAACAAAACAAAAATGTATAGTGTGAGATAAAATACATGTACACGACAGCACAGACATGGGGTATTAAGGTATATCCCACTTCTTTTTCCAGCTGCTTTTTTCAAGGCCACCCTGATCACTTGCTGTGCTTACAGATCAAGAAAGGACTAGCTCCCATCTAGGTTGCTATGCCAGCTAAACGATACCAAAATCCAAGGATTCTAAAGGTGATGTTGTTTTTGCTAATCTGGGCTCTTTTACAACCTAAACAGAAAAGAAACAGCAGTTTTGAAGATTATATCAAAAAAGAATGATGATGCAGAGGCAAAGGTAGCTGAGAGACAGGCATTCCCTCAGGGACCCAACTCAGCAGCGGCCAACAGCTGAAGATACATAACCTGGGTGCCCTCTCACAGGGCCTACCTGCAATAGCCTTCACTTGGGTGGCCCTGAGAGGGGGAAAGTCATGTGCCAGGTGACTCAGATAAATACAGGGAAAGTATGAAGAAGATGAAGTGAAATGAAGAAAACGAAATAGTAAAGGAAACTGTTTAATTTGTGAAAGAGAAAGAAACCAAGTAGGATTCTCATCCGTGTATCCACATGCTAAAACATTTGAAACATCATTAGTGTGGCACTTTTAAAGCACTATACTATATCATGTTTAATATCATAGTATAACTAGAAATCACTTAAATATGCCACAAGAACTTTGATTTAGATAGTTCTCACTTTTGAAATTACAGTTCATTGCTAATTGAAGCCCTAAGGACATTTGTGCACATAATTTCCCCAGGAAGGTGATTTGACTTCTTTGTCTGAGCTTTTATCTCTCTTCAGGTTTTGTTCCAGAGCATAAAAAAAACTTTGCAACTGGAGTCACCACTGCATAACCTTGGAAGAAAAGGATGTCTTTGAGAACAGAATTTATCATGGAACTATTTTTGCCCAAAGAAACCCTCTTAAATGTATATTGTGCAGAATTTTTCTGGGCTCTGCTTCAAAGTAAATTGGCCTAGATTTTCATGGGGTACACTGACAAGTGTTTAAGACTAGACAATAAATCAGCAGCTGTATCACTAGAGGAGCTACTCAGTGTGACACAGATGCTCTCTCCAATACTCTCCCCCTTCCCAACTCCCAGAAAGAGCATTTTTTCCAAACACATGATGTTTACCATTAAAAGGGGTCACCTTTTGAAACTGGAAGTCAATAACGTCGAAACTGGCCCATTTTCTTTGGAATTTACTTTTCCACATCCCAACCTGAACATTGTGAAACAAACCCACACTCAGATGTAATATTTTCTCCTTTTGGAATGAACCTATCTTTGTTTTTCCTACCTGGATGCAGAAAACCTTTTCATTTAATTCTTATGACCTTGTACCTATGTAACCCAAACATGCTCAGGCTCTACCAAAATGTGGATACAAATGAAGACATTTTAATATTCATGAAATGAATTTCCTGCTTCTGCCCACAATTGCTAGTACATGCAAATCAACACCCCTCCTCCACCTCTTCTGCCTCCCACCCATCACCATAGTGTCTTTGAGTTCCTAAGTATTTCATATGTGCTGTGAACAAATCAGTGCTCTGGTCCCTATATGGCATAGTTTCCCTTCATTTTCTTTTCTTCAGATTTCTCTTATCCTCTTCCTACAAAGCCCTTTAAGAACCCCTCTTCACTGCCCACCGTCCACTAGGACCAGCAATGGGTATGACTTCCTCCAACTCCCAGGCAACCAACAAAACATTTCAGGGTTTGTTTGCTCATCAGCATCTACTGACAGTCCATTGTATTCCAGACCCGGTCATCCCAACATCCTCCCCATCCTTGTGTCAAGTAATCCTTCTTAGGTCCACAAGAGACTAAGTAGTTTGAAAGGTAATTATGAAAGCAACAGATTTCATTTTAACATATAACCCCGCTGAGCTGAGACTTGAAACCAGTTCAGTAGCAAAGGCAAAGCAGTAAAGCATCCCATCCCCTCCACCGGACTATCACTTTTTTTGTCAGAAGCACTTCAAGCTGACAACCAGGGAAAATAATTTTCCTTGCTCTTTTCTTAGAAAGTGCAAATCAGTGCACATTCATTCATGCAAACTTATTGTCAGAGAAGTTATAAACCCTCCACTTCCACAAGTGGCTGAGCTCTTAGGTTCACTCTTGATTTAGTTATGAAATTATGCTATTATTAGGGGAGACACCATGTTCCCCGCCTCCCTTAGATATGGAAGCCTTGGACTAGCTACTGGGAACTAGGTGGGGAGCTGAAAGTCATAACACGAAAGGCAGATGAGCTAAATATGAACTCTTGTTCCTGTAGCTCAACTTGCACCCTGGTACTACTGGGAGGGGGACATGGAAGGAGATGCAAGGAGGAGAAATATGTAAGATGCTTGGAAGAGACCTGTGAGCGAGAGCTGGCGATGGCCTTCCTTATCTTGATTTGATTTTGAGTTTGCTACTTTTGTCCTTTTTGTCCTCTTCCTGTGTGTCTCCACTAGAAGGTACCTTAGATGTGTGGCAGGCTTCAGGCTTCAGTGGCCCTGCTTTGGGCTGACCTGTTTGGCTAAGCATGTATTACTATTGCACTGATATTCTGCTAACATCATTAAGTTTATTTCTTAGTCATCCTATCCAATTACCAATAACTTGTCAACTTCATACTCTCTCTTCAGATAGCAGCTAAAATAGTAATTCACATCTCATTATCTAATTGAATTGGTCATTATCTTTCATGTGTAATCCTAGTAATCACAAGGGATATGACTCAAACACTTTACAAGGTCACAGTCAAAGGAAACACAAGTTGATCTGTATGACTTGAGGAGAATTTCATTTTCATTATTTGGTATATTGGAGTGGCAAAGTATTGGAATTTTGTGTCATTCATTTAGTGTGTAGAAGCTTCCCAGAAGTCCCAGCTTGCTTCTTACCCAAGTTCCATACCCTCTGAAACTACAGAGACCAAACCAGCAAGCAAAAAGCAAAACTTCTTTTACTTGATTTCTATTTCCTCTCCAACCTAGCTTTTGGCTATCATATTCCTAACACCTCATTCTCTGCTCCCATTCCTTTACTACCTTAGTGTAAAAAGTCACCTGTTTCATTTCTCATTTTGGTCACTTTGTAGAAAATTATTGTGTTGTAGAATGAAAGGCTAGTTCAGGAGTTGACTTGGAAATAAGTCTGTGATAATGATAATAACAGACTCCTTTTTTTAATTAAACACACAACATCTTGGGTTTTTTTGTACTATTATTTTTTAAATTTAAAATCAAAGTTGGAAGTGAAAAATCTATTTTGGTTCTTGTTAGCAATTTTCTCTCAAGAAGTAAAGTTTGACACAAAATATGTGCAGCTACAGAGATGTTTCTACAGTATTTTGACAAGCTATTTTTTGTTACATTTTTGCCATTTTAAACTATTGTGAATTCAATCACTAAGAGTTGTCAGAAGGAACCTGAGAACAAAACTTAAAAACTACATTGAACTAGTGTTTAGGAAAGTAAAATGAAATGAAGACCATTGCATTTGGTTACCCTTCTGTGTATACTCTCTATCACGTACCCACCGGTACTGGTTACCTATTCTATATAAAAAAGCATTTCAACTGTGCTGATAATTATTCAACACTGCAAAATTTATCCACTTAAAATAAATGCCACTTTATTGTCTTTCATTGTGATCAACTAAGCAGTTTTTTTGTTCCACGTGATTAGGATTAGGGCTACAAACATCTTAACACTCAACTGGTTGGAGCCCAAGTTGGACCCTGGGGTTTTGACAAACATGGATTGAAGAATGATGGCTTCTATTTTATCTTTGAGCTGGTGGGGCTTGGATAATGGGGCCAGTATCCCTCTTAGTCTCCACTTTCTCTCCTACTCCCTATCATTTTTCCAGCAAAACTTCCATGGAAACTTAGGGTGCACAAAAGCACAATTTCTAAGTCTTCTTCACATTTAGGTACAGAATTTTACATTCTATTGACTAAAGCAATAGCTAGGGCCAGCCTGGACTCACTATAAAGGGAGAGAGTACCAACAGATGTTGTTCACCAGGAGCCATCTTTGGAGACATATTTCACTACACATAGTTTGTTTGAGCAATTCAATAGCAAGTATTTTCATCTATCTAGAACACTGGCTTTATTTGAATTCTTATATATAGAACATCCTCCAAAGTATCTAGCAGTATACAAACAATCATCAAACTTCATAACCCAGATAAACTGGAAATATATCTTCTTAGACCTAAAGACATGAAGCAGAGTTTCCCAAAGAAAGTTCCAGGTTATAAACGCTATCACATGAACTAAACACTAAGTTAAAGTTAAGGAGCTTTTTCATATGGGGAAATTTTTAGAAGTATATTATGCAAAGTGATGTAGAATGTTTTGTTTGTTTATTGTATTTTAACATTAAACATCCCAAGGACTAAATTTCCACCAAACACTGTATAAGAAAACGATTCTCTAAAGCATCATGTGCTGTGAAGATCACTTTACCATCCAGTGCCCTTCATGCTTTTGAAAATACTTATCAGTGTAAAATATATCCCTAATATGTGGGAATTGCAATCACATAATAGCTAATAAAATTTATTGAATATTTACTATGTGCCACATACCTTATATCTACATTATAATGAACCAAGTTTTTGTATGCACCATCCCATTTCATCCTCCCAATAACCATACAAAATAGATACCATTATTATGACCTCCATTGTATGATGAGAAAATTGAATCACAGAAGACACATAATTAAAAGATAGAACCATGACTTGTAGCTCTAGCTCTGTTTATACAAATAGGTAGTCCATAAACTTAACTATAGCTCTGTGTTGTCTTCTATTCTGCATCTAAAATTAAGTTTTTGGTTTCTAAAATTAATGTTTCAGTCTGTTTTGAGATTCTGGAAATATCCATTTCCAGAAGAAATGGTTATTTGTCAAGCACACTGTGTGAGTCTTTGGGATTTTAGATATTTATTAGATTATTTAATCCTTACAATTACCACAAGAAAAGTATTGAATACTTTGTGAGGGTAAAAATCCTGCTTGGGTTTTGATATGGAATGTTTTGTCAACACAGTGAAACATCTCATAAACCGCTTCAGATGATTTTCATGAACCCACTCAGTTCTGAAGTACAAACCACACTTCATCATACTCCTCTAAAGAATGGCTCCACAGAAATATCCAAAACATTCAAACTGATAATAACTTAAATAAAACCTTTCTCTGCTGATCAAATATAGACTTGGCATCTCTGTGAAAAATCATGTGAAATACATACTTATTAAAGTTCCATATCCAACTGATAATGTATAACCTTCCTAATATATAAAAATTATAAGTATGGAAATTAATAGTATAGCTTGGATCTGTACTTCTTTGTAAAATGCCTTTTCAAAATAGTAAAATGCCAAAAGTACCCATAGAAACACATTTAATGTTGCAGTTATTTCAAGATGGCAGCATGAGCACAAATTTGCAAACTCATTCTCTGAGGGGCTGCTGAAAAGTTATAAGTTTTGTAACTTATAAGTTACAAAAAAGGAATGAACGATAACAGCAAAGTAGTTTAGATGGGACATGAAGAAGAGCTTCCATTAGTCCACTAGTGAATAAGAAATCTCAGCAAATGTATCTCAGATAGAAGCTTCTAAGCAGAAAAAACAGCACAGAATTCCTTCCACGGTGGGCTGCAGTAAGGTGATAACTTTTCTATTAGCAGCAAAAGGAACAATCCTAAACATAGGACTGTGTTGAGGACAAGGAACTGGCAACATGTTCTTTAAGACTACATGTGGAGACCAAGGTATACATATGAAAAACTGTTTTAATTGTCTCTTAATCCCCATCTCTACTCACAGAGGATAAGCAGCCCAGATACATAACCTAGATATTAGAGGAAAAAACTGTGGAGCAAAATTGCTTTGGTTCAAAGCCTTCCTCTGCATCTTACTAGCTGTGTGACATTGGGCAGCTTTTTTGACTTCTCTGTGTTTCCTGTTTCTTGTACATGAAAGAGAATTGGTAATAATACTGAAGACAAAGGATGGCCATGAGTAGTAAATGAATGTGTCATTTCCTTAAGACGCTACATGCTGGCACATACTACAAGTGTCAATATGAGTAATTATTATAACCATCATTACCTCCAGAACACACTTCTTGTATAATTCCTGGGAGAACATTTGTGGTTTGTGGTATAAGAATTGTAGTATTAAGGTAAAAATCCTACTTATTCTGGAATTTGGGGAACTTGTGCTAAGTTGCTGACTCCGTGCCCACTTATTCTAAAACAATATATAAGTGACCTTCTCTTCCCCAACTAGGAGGACTTCTAGTCAGACTAGCCACTAAAGAAGAGGGAAAGTATATCAGGAAATAGATCTACTGATAGAAGAAAAAAAAAAAAAACTCATCAAACCACTCAGCCATTTGTTTCCTATGACAATAGAAGACTAAAGATTGCAGAATTTACCAGCATCTTAATTTTTTCAGCAAAATATTTAATTTTTTTCCAGCTTTATTGAGATCATTGATAACTAACATTAAGCAGTTAGTGAGATGAGCGGATGTATGTACATGTTGCAAAATGATTTCTATCATAAGTTTAATTAACACACCTGTAATCTTATATAATTAGCATTTCCAGACTCTTTAAGAAGAACATTTAAAATGAACAAAAACTGTAAAATTGAATTCAGAGGAACTGGAGATCAGTCAGGGAGATAAAGTTAACAACAGCAAAAAAAAAATTCAATTAGAACTCTCAGAGAGATTTGAGATATTACACTTATCAAAAATATAGGCATGTTTATGCCATTAAAAAACCCCAAGAACAACAGCCAAAATAGGAATTCTTTGAGATTAAAAACATGATTTATGAAAAATACTTTTGATTAAAAAATGCTAGGTGTTAAAATCAAGAACATTTCCCAGGATATAAAGCATGATAATGACAAAATGGAAAACCAAGGGGGAGGGAGAGAAGCAAAGGCCTGAGATAGTTTATTCTTGAGAGCTGCAGATACAACTAATTGGTTCTAGAAAAAAAAAGAAGTAAAAACGATTCTGTATGTGTTACCAGGGATTAGTTTGGGACACATGTTCCATGGCTGAGGAAAGATTTAATGATTTAGAATGAAATATCCGTGAACTCCAAGCAGGGGACTGAAGTCCTCAATGCTCGCATCGTTAGGGAATTTCAGGATAACTAAGCCCTAGGAGGAGATCCTCAAATGAAAACCCAATGAGAACAATTATGTTAACTACAAAGTAATGAGAACCAGATTGGAATCAGCAATGCTAATTCCAAAATAAAAGACAATGCAGCAATGCTTTCCAAGTACTATGTAATATTGTGACTTATAAGGAAGATACATTTTGGTCACTCAGATGATCAACATGTTTGCTCGTGTAAGGTCTTCATCCTTAGTTCCTGGTTCACAGATCCCAAAATACTTGGACTTTCCTAAGTGTTGAGAGAGGTAAAGGTGCCTCCTGTGTTCAATGAGGTGATTTTTGGGAAAACATCTAAGTACAGGTCAGTGCCTGGAGGACCAACCCTGTAATTAGAGGCTTGGAACTTCCCCCAGAACTGGGAGGGAAGATGGACTGGAGGTTGAGTTCAATTTCTGATGATGAATGATTTAATCAATGGAAACCATAATAAAAACCCAAAAGGTGGGTTTTCAGAAATCTTCCAGGTTGGTAAACACGTGAAGATTCAGAGAGTAAAGCATTCCTACAAAGGACATGGAAACTCACATCCTTTTCCTAGACCTTGCCCCAGGTTAGAATGAGCCCCCATGTTTACCACACTGCACTTGAATAATGTCTTTTGTAATAAATTGGCGAGCTAACGATTAAAAACGTTTCCTGAATTTGGTGAACTGCTCTAGCAAATTCATTGAACTTTAGGAGGGAAACCTGTGATTTGTAGTCAGTGGTCAGAAGCACAGGTTATAGCTTGGACTTGTGAGCAGTTTCAGAAGTAGAGGGCAGTCTTAGAAGACTAAACCTTTAACCTGTGGCTTCTGACATGATCTCAAGTTAATGTGAGAATTCAACTGAATTATTAAACACTCTGCCAGTATCTGAGAGTTGCTATTGGTGTGGAGAAGCCTGATACACACTCAGACTGGATTTGTGTTCAGAAATTGTAAACACCATCTATTGATCTTCCATTGCAATTGGGGACTGTATGGGCATTGTTTCCTAAGACTCACAGGGCATGAATCTACGGGATTGGGTCAGAGGACTGTAGGAATGGCAGGTGTGTCAATTGCCCCTATCTCCCAAGCAGGTTCACTGTCTTGAAGTCGACATGCCTCCCACACCTCTCTCTGGCTTTGGATGGAGTAATTTACTACCTGTATCCCTCTTAAATTACAGGTTGCTGCTCCCCCATGGACCCATACCAGCCCTCTCAACTTCTTTCTCAGAGCAGGCTATGATACGCTCATCAAGAAAGTAAAAGATGGTCTAATGGAAAACAAAAGTCCTGCTTGAACTCACATTCTGCCGTTATAACTGGGAAATTGCAATCAAGTTTTTGTTCCTCTCTGTTTAATACTTGATAAGGTCCTTAAATGTGATAAGTGCTGAGCACAATGCCTGGCACATAGATGGCACAGAGGAAATATTTCTTTCACTGTTTTTATCCTCTATGTCTGTAGGAAGCATTGGGTTTCACTAAAATCCATGGTGACATAAACTTATGCATGAAACCCTCTTTTCAATATCCTTTTTTCCCAATGTTAGCCTTATTGCCTGATTATTTGCAAGCAATGGACTAACTTTTAACAAAAGCTTATTCCTTGGAAAACTATGACTATTAAGATTATGATTATTAACTTGTAACCAGAATTAAGTTATTCCATTTTCCATGAAGGAACTGAACACACAGTCTTAAGTTAATATGCTTAATCATAATGTCAATGGCTATCATTTGTATAATACTAGTTAGAACAGTCAACTATTGTTCTAAGCTGACTTAATATTTATAGTCTATGAGAAAGAAACTCTTATGCCCTTTCAACAGAATAGGTCACTGAAGTCTATAAAGGTTAAGTAACTTCTCCAAGGTCACAGAGCTAACCCATGGAAGAACTGAATTCCAAAGAGTATCATATTAATTGGAAACCAACACCACTATAATTTCAAAATAATGCTAACAACAATGGAACATTATGAAAAAGTTTCTATATTCCTTTTTGTTTCCACAACTTGCATATTAATCTAAGTCACATGTTCCACTAAGCTTAATAATATAAAGGCAAGGGCAATAAAATAGAGTTGGTCTTAGTATAAAAGACCAAGGGGGAAAAAAGCCTATGAAAATTTTCTATTATCTAAACATGTACATAATCTTCTGGAGAAGCATACTTAAATTGCTCAAACTTGGTGTTATGTTTTATTTAAATATTCCAAAAATGCATTAGACTTCACTGATATAATGATTAGGGACAGCCTCCAGTTTAATCTAAGTTAAAATGTCGAATTTCCTCATTTGAATATTCCTCCATTGCTGTTTGCTATATACCCTTGCATCTATTTGGCATTCCCTTGGGGTTTCAGTTGGTAAATTTCCAAGGCCAGGAGGGTGTGCGCAGAAGGGAGAGGTTGGAAAATAAAAATAATAATAAACTAGATTCAATATATAAGTGACACATGACTATTGAGATACTTTTATGACTTTAACAGAGAAGAGAATCCCACTCCCACACCCTTTTATAGACCTTAACAAGAAATTTTATCCAGGCAAATGGAGCATAAAAATTGCAGCCCCTTGGAATCAGTTGTCTTACTGAGTTGAATATTTTCTCTTGGTTTTCTACTGTTATCATTATTATTATTGCCATTTTAACTTATGTATTACAGCCATAGTGTATGCCTCTGGGTACAAGGCAAAGGAAAAATTCAATTTTAGTGTTTGTTTTATTTGCACTTTACTTGAAGCAATTTGGTTTGCCACATGAAGTGAATAAAGCTGTTGTGTGTTTTTCCCCAAAAAGAACACAATAACTATAATGGACTATGCATTCATTACTGAGTAGATTAATTTTTTTTCTTTCCATCGAATGGCATAAAAGGGGGATAATTTCAAATTGAATTGTGTCTGGTAAATCACAATGCACATTCATAACTGAGGCGTAGAACAGGTTGCAGCTTGCTTGCCAGTGTTTTCAAAACATATAATCTTTTTTGAAGGATATTACCCAGAATGAAATAAAAACATATTTTCTGGATTAAATATACAAATTTTCTGCAGGAAAATGTAAGTTAGAATATAGCCTTTGCCTCCCAGAAGGTATTTCCTATGTTGGATATCCATCTTACTTTTTTCTTGGAAATTGTAGTCTGTTTTTCCTCTTTTTGCATTGTCTTCATTAAAATATCACCTAATATCTAGCACTGCCAGTTTCCTCCTTACATGTTAGATATTTTAGTTGTGTTCATACCAGGGTCAGATATGCCTGTTTGGAGTTTCTCTGGGCCCTTCAGACTTTAAATGCAGCTGAAATGAAATGATCTCCCTAGTAATAGTTCACTGTAAGAAGGAGAGCTGAAAAGAATATGTCTGTTTTAAGATGATGACAAAAGAGAGGAAGGGGTCATTTAGACAAAACATTTTCACGTACATCATCTGTTCTTCACCCATCTCTCTTGGGAGAGGGGACAAATAATAAAAACCTTGAGATTTGTTTTACCCAAATTTAGACATGAAGAACATTTTTGGTAACTAGGTAACAGATGGCAATAATAATAATCAACATGTATGGAGCTTTTTCTAATTAGTAAACATTCAGCAGACACTAAGTTCCCATACTCCTCACAGCGGCCCCATAAATGGCCACTATTGTCTCCATTTAATTTGTGAGGAAATTAAGACAGAGCAGATATCTAACTTATAGACATGTGGCTAAAAAGTGGGAGAGCCAGAATTCTAAATCAATTCTCCCTAATTTAAAAATCCACACTCTTGATCACATTGCAGTCTTCTACTAAGAAAACTGTAATACATTGGAGCTGAAACTAGAAACTGTCAGCTGAGGCGTCAATCATCAAAGTCAACCTATGCACAATGAAGAGCAGTGGGCACTCGTGGGCATTCAGCATGGGCAGCCAGTGCTTTCATGTCCTTATGAGACAAGGGCACTTCTTTTGCTGACTTCTTGGCAACCTCCGAGAGACTGAGTAAGGGAAAAGAAGTGGTCCTGACAGACGACAGTCTAGAACACAAGTAAAACAACTTCTCAGTTTCAAAACTTATTAGGGGGTGAGTCAAATACAATTGGGGTTCTTGTAGAGTCAACTGGGGTCAGAATGCTATAAAAAAAAAAAAGATGAACTTGCCATTTGCAACAATGTGGACCGGACTGATGGGATTTATGCTAAGAGAAATAAATCAGAAGGGGAAAAGACAGATTTCACTCCTAGAGAAACAAAACAAAACAAAACAAAGGAACTAATAAAACAAACCAGAACAAATCCTTGAACTCTAAGTAATGAAGTAAGGCTACAAAATGGGGAGAGGATCCTATGGTCTTTGACTATGGGCGCTTTGGTGGTAGGGTGGTGTGGTGATAATATCTGATCTGAGATGTGAACCTAGTCCCCTAAATCACATAGTGTTATAAATAAATGTTATATCAATAAAACAAATAGATAAGCAAAGAATACTAAAATAAAATGTTTTGTTACTTGATTTATGACCCTATTTCTAACCCCGGACCAGTTAGCCTAGGGAAACAAGTTATACAAAGTCCCTGTCCCAAATCATAACTTGACTGAACATGAAATGAAAAATAGCCTCCCCCCCACCCCCATTTTTTTTTTTAATTTAATGCCCTTTAACTTCAGTTTGTGAATTCTGGGAAAAGTGAAACAGTTCCGCTTGTTCTGTTTTCCTCCTTCTGAGTTAGGTTAGGAATAGGGTATTTTCATCCCTTTGCGTCCCCCCACCCCCACCCCCGACCTCAATTACCACTCAAAACTGACTGCAAAGTATAAGCCTCTTAGCAAATGAGAGAGTGTTTGATCACTAATCATATTTGGAGCCACTGACTGAGCAAGATACACAGAGCAAGGCATTGGGGGATTCAAGGGTGAGTAAATCTTGATTCATTGCTCTTAGTTTCACCCTCATGGAAGGAGAGGGATGGGCATATAATGACTCACACACAAGATATACTCAAACAGGTTTAAATGGAGGCAAAGGAGCAAAAAAATATGGTGATTTTAAGTATCAAGGCTACTCTTGAATGGTCATTTTACCCATCTTCTCCCTCAATCCTATTTAAGCCAATGTATGTTTGGGGTATTTCACAATCCTGTCCTTTCCTCTTTGTTCCCTCAGCTATTTCATCCTTCGTGGACTCATTCTACAGGTTCCTCTTGCCCCCTCACAACCTTTTCAACACCCACTAAAATGACTGAGCTCCTTCCAGAACCACTTTCAAATCAAAATACTAACAACATGTTTTTGCCATTCATTACTCTTTTGGCCCATCTGTCTTCTTGTCTGCTCAGAAAAGTCCAAACGTATTTCTAGATCTTTAACAGTCTTTAAACCACATGGGGGAAATGCATTTAAAACTAGTTAATAAGGCCACAGACTAAGGGCAAAGCATTAAGACTGGCTTTCATGTACTCAATTACTGCCTTAGATGTCAACTGTGCACCAGGGGGCTCTTAATGAGTTATATAAGGAAGAAAGTCTTTGAAATGGCTTGGTCTTTTCTCTTTCCTTTATAACCCAGGGTTTATCCTACTCTGCTCAAACAAACAGTTACAAATGCAGAAGAGACCAATAGCAATAAGGGCAAAAGCTTCATAACAGTGGGACCTTGTCTTGCTGTTCACTGCTTGTTCTCTACCATCTTACTCATAGTGGTACTAAATTGAGAGAGAGACACAGAGAGAAAGAACATGCACTTAAATTGGATTTGGCTTGTGGTAGACACACTCTAAGGTCTTATTTTATAGAGATTTTTATGACCAGTGAGGGTGAGACATTTGAAAAAAGAAAAAAACCAACCTAGATTAAACCCACCAACTTGCCTTATTTCCTAATGTGTCCTGAATATACAAATCACTAAATAGCATTAGGACCAATTTTGAGATCAAGTAAAGGAGAATAGAATCAAGGCAATGGAAAGAATTTCAAAAAGCCATTTATTTTATCCCCAGTTGGCCATTAAGTCATTCCATAAAAGGATGTGGATGATCTAATGGAAAGAGTGCTGGCTTTGGAATGAAACAGAGTTGGGTTTGAATTCCTGTTCTACTGCTTACAGACGGTATGACCTTGGACAACTTAACAACTTTGAGCCTCTGTTTCCTCTTTTATAAAATGCATACCATAAAAATATCTTAGAGAAGTTTTGTGCATTACAAATATTGACAGACAGACCTCAAAAATATATTCATTTCTCCCTGAGAGCTATGTGCACATAATTAAATATTTTTAAAAGTATGTCTCAATTTCCCTTAGAATATTGGCATCTTACAAAGTCCTAGTTTCTTGATTGTATAAATTTCATAATTCTGTGCTTTATTCACTTTCTAAACATGTTTCACTTACAACTGGTTGGAATGTTAGTTGAAAAATATCACTACTGACAAATATCCTTTTGTACAATAACACTTCATATACTTAAAGATCATTGTCAAGTCTCTTGTGTGCCTGTTGTAAATCCCAGTCCTCATTTGGTCTCATTTGTCAAGGGGCTTTTAAGAAAAGAATTCTTTTATTAAACATTAGTTCATCACTAAGACTTATTTGTTTTCTCTCTTGCAAGGCAGAACCTAAGTCATTGATAAGAATTCTAAATATGGAGGGAATTATCAAAGTCAGAGGAAAAGAAAACATATATTATCTCCTAGTCAGAAGGTTAAACTTTCTCAGAAGACTTTTAGGTTTAAAATAGTTGTGTGTGCTAATCTACTTGTAAGGTGACTGAAGATGGGAATCTTTGTTCTCTAATGTGAAATGTTTACTAAAAGGGAGTAAAATCTTATAGACCAGGGGCTGAGTCTTAATCCTTGTTGATTCTCAGAGACAAGGGTCATGTGTAGCATCCAGTACCAACAAGAAATCTCTGCTAGGCCAAATGAAAATAATATTACCTCTTTAATGCTGTATAGGAGCACATTGAACTAGAAAATATAATATAAAAATTAAAGCATGGCATTCTTTTTTAAAAATTTATTTACTTATATATAAATTTCACAACATTATAATCCCAGGGATTTACACACCCCTCCCCTCCAATCCCCCCCCTCCACTTTCCCTCCTGCTCAAAGTTGTGCACTTCAGTTTGGTGCTTAGCTTGTTTTGATTTTTCCTTAAGGCTTTTGTTTATTTTTTCACTATATCCCATATATTAGTGAAACCATTTGGTTTCTGTCTTTTTCTTTATGGCTTGTTTCTGATAATATGATTTCTTCTAAGTTCATCCATGGTGTTATAAAATCATCGAATTTGTCATTTTTAATTGATGAGTAATATTCCATCGCATATATATACCACATTTTTTTCATCCAGTCATCTGTTTTGGGGCATCTAGTTTGCTTCCATGACCTTGAAATTATAAATTGTGCTGCAGTAAACATCTGAGCACAGGTGTCCGTTTGTACCCACATTAAGTTCTCTTGAGTAGATTCCCAAGAGAGCAATTGCTGGGTCAAATGATAATTCCATTTTCATTAACTTGAGGGTCCTCCACACAGCTTTCCATAGTGGTTGGACTAGTTTACATTCCCACCAGCAGTATAGCAGTGTCCCTTTCTCTCCACATCCTCGCCAGCAATTTTTGTTGCCCGTTCTTTGGATGTGGGTTATTCTTACTGGTGTAAGATAGTATCTCATTGTGATTTTGATTTGCATTCCCCTTATTACTAGCAACGTGGAGCAATTTTTCATGTGCCTGTTGACCATTCATATTTCCTCTTTGGAAAAATGTCTTTTTAGTTCTTCCTATTTTTTGATTGGGCTTTTTGTTTTTGCTTTTGTTTAGTTGTATGAGTTCCTTGTGGCTCTTCATTATTAAATCTTGTCACTCATGTGGAGGGCAAAAATTTTTTCCCATTCGGTTGGGCATCTTTCAGTTTTTTCTGTTGTCTCTTTTGCTGTACAGAAGCTTTTTAATTTTATGTAGTCCTATCTGTTTATGTTTTACTTCATTTTTTTTGCCATCTGTAGATGTTTCTAGAAAGGGATTTCTGAACTATAATTCATGGAGAGTTTTGCCCAAGTTTTCCTCTATGTATACTATGGTTTCAGGTCTGACCTCTAAGTCTCTTATCCATTTTGAGTTGATTTTTGTACATGAAGTAATGGAGTTTTCTTGGTCCATTTTTTTGCATGTCTTAGTCCAGTTTTCCCAGCACCATTTATTGAAGAGGCTATCTTTTTTCCAAGGTAAGTTTTTCACTCCTTTGTCAAAGATTAGTTGACTATATATATTTGTGGTTTTATTTCAGGGCACTCAATTCTGTTCCATTGGTCTGACTGTCTGTTTTTGTACCAATACCATGCTGTTTTAATTATTATGGCTTTGTAGTATAGTTTGAAGTTTGGAATTGTAATACCTCCATTTTCTTTTTTTCTGGTTGGTAGGCTTTTTGATATACAATTCTTTTGTTATTCCATATGAATTTCAGCAATTTTTGTTCTATCTCTTTAAAAAATGTCATTGGGATTTTTATTGGAATTGCATTGAATCTGTAAATTGCCTTTGGTAGGATGGTCATTTTGATAATATTAGCATGGCATTCTTATAGTCCCACTGTTTCTTTAAGAGTGTTGCCATTTTAAAACAAAAATCATTTTTTAATAGTAGAAAGCAGTAGTTTAAAGACCATTAATTTTGGATTATAAGCTACTATCTCTTTCTTGGATGCAATTAGAAATACTCAATAGTAGATTTCTTAAGAAAATTCATTTGTCATGTGAAATAGATTCATTCCAATAAGTTTCCATCTTTGGACAAGGTCAGGGTCATTCTACCACATTTGCTCTGAAGCTTTCATTTCCTTAGGTGGCAAAAAAAAAGTCCTTTGTACATGTTTAACAATGCACATATCTCATAAATATTTGAAGGAAGATAATTTCAGGCATAAAATAATCAAATTATGTCAAGCCCTCTGTCTTGTCACAAGGTAAGAGTTCTGCTAACCTCCTAATGGGGTTATAGTGCAGTATGAGTGATAATGTACAGAAGTCAGCAAACATGCCTGGGGCATAGAAGATAGTAAGCACCAAATTAATATTATCAGTGACTATAGGAGCAATTGTAGTAAAGAGAACTGGTACATATATCAGTTGGACCTGAGTTCTAATCCCAGTTCAATTGATTCACAGCTGTGTTGCACAGGCAAGTTTTTAAATCTCTGTAACTCTCACTTTTTTCCAGTTATAAAAACTGGAACTTATAGCCCCAAATGACGCATTTTTGATGAATTGAGTCAAATAACCCACTAAAGTAATTTGATACTCAATGAATTGTGTATTTGACAAATATCTATCATTATTGTTGTCATCCTTATTAATAGTAATTGTTAATGAATTTTTGTCTGTACTTTTTGCAGAAAAATAGAAAATCAATTAACTATCAAGAAAATTACTCAAATGCTCTCAATTAACTAAATAATCTCAATTAAATACAATCAATTAACTATCAAGAAAATTACTCAAATGCTACCTGACTATTTCAGGTAGCATGGTATTATGAATGAAAATTCTTGTTCATTTATGATGTATTTGATGATTCAACTTGAGAATCTGATTTTCAGATCTTGAACTGAAAGAAATAATTAATCTAGCATAATAATTATAAGTGGAGACAGTGGTGGCTATATTGGGGATCAGTTGACTCTTTCTCAGAATATAAATTCTTCTTTTTTCTAAGACCTTGATACATCTTAGAGAAGTATCAAGAAGATACACTTGGAGAAGTGTTATAAGTAGGTATGAAAATTGGAAATTGTTCACCTTTGCCATAATTTTTTCTTCCTTCCATATAAAAGACCTTATTTTATAAAATTAATTTACAAATCTTCATTAATGATTACTTATTTTTAAAGATTGTCGCTCAAATTTGAAAGTTATTTAAAATGCTTTAAATAGACAGAAACAAAAAAAAACCTACAAAGGATTTTTTTAGGGGATATTTATTTACACCTTCATTTTGGAAATTAAGACACTGAGATTAAAACTTACATGGAGTCATACAGATGAGTAGATGAGTAGGTATGGGTATCAGGTTAAGTTTCCTTTTTTCACTATAAACCACAATACTACATAAAGTAAAATAGGTGATTAACCAAGACTGAGTCTGGGTGAGCTCAAGAAATTACAATATTTTGCTGTAATCTACCAGTGAGTTTCTTCGTCTATGAAAACCCTGTTATGTTCCACTTGAGTATGGCTCATCTTTGGCATACAGTATGACAAAATCACTATCATTTTGTCAATTCATTGAATGGAAAAGTAATTTAATTAGCTATTGAATGAACCAGTGTAACCTGTAGCCCTATGAAACCTGAGCTAAAACTTTTCTTTCTTCAATTATAACATGACCACTGATGAGAACTAATTCCATAACCTTCCAAAGCTTTTGTGACTTTTCCATAATATTTTTCATTTTTGGAGCTCTAGATACTTTATAAAATATTCACATTATCCCCTCATAGATTGAGAACTGATTCATTAATGACATTTTAAGACCCTAAACACAACTTTATCTTAAGTCCATTAAAGGCTACTCTTTAAATGTAACTGTTTCATTATTGGAATAATTTCTCCTTTGTGAATGGATGACTGCAAGTGTCTCAGAAAATGCATCTCCTTATGTTTAAATATTTAAATAGACAAAAGCACACTGCTCACCCAAAAGCTAGAAGAAATATTTCAATAGCACGGATTAAGTCATAAATCATAAACCAATAATCTCTAAACCAGTCACTATGTCATAAACTAGTGATCTCCAAACCAATCACTGTCATAAACTAATCTCTAAGTCACTATGTCCTAAATCAATGATATGTAAACAAGTCACAATGAACAGGAGAGTATGAGGCTTAGAGTGGTCAATCTTGGCTCAAATACCATCCTCAGGCAAATGTCAAAGACAACAAGAGTAGCATATGATGGATTTCCAGTCAGCTACTGGAATGGACCAGATTATTCTGTCCAAATTGAACACATATTTACTATTCTAGGAAAGACCAACAAAGCATGGGATGAAAGAGTAACAAGACTGAGACACTTCGGATAAGAAAGAGGGAAGCTAAGAACCACCTAATGAAGATGTTTTATAGCATTTTTAAATGTTTTAACATTTTAAAAGCTACAATTTTAAAACTATAAATATTTTAAATGAATGGATATCAATTTTTAAATTATTTTTAAAGAATTTATTCATTGTAATTTTTTCCTACATTTATAGACCCCACAGTTCTCCCACCACCATCTTTGGTTATTGTGATAAAAATACCACTTTTGAAATACTGACAGTCATTAGTAGTGAGAAGTGCTATTTCACATAAAAGGCAACATCTTTGTGGAATTCTTTATCACTAAGGCTTGGAACTTCTGGAAAGGTAAGTTAAAAAAAAAACAGGAGAAGCAAATTTAAAATTTTGAAATATAGTCTTTAACACTGAGAAGGAATAAAACATCCAGAATGCCTGTGACTCCCTTTGAAAATTGATAAATGAGTGCTACTTCTCTTGAGACCTGGAGAGTTCACCAACCTCAAAATATCTAGTTCAACTTTACAAACCTGGGAAGTTTTGAATTTCTAAAAATTTTTAGAGATTGATCAAAACGGGAAAATGCAACCAGACTATTAAAAAAAGGATTTCTATTATTTTGTCTCTATATCCAACAAAGAGAAAAAAAATGCCCATCATGTAATTGCACATAAGTGAATTAAAAGTAAGGGAAAGAATTCTTTTTTAAAATTCAAAGAAATTGTGCTTGAAAGCAAAAATAAACAATATAAACAAATGATTATATATTTGGAGTTAAGCATTTATATTCAATTTCATTTTCTATTTCTATTTTTTTCTGATGATAACATATTTAAAATAAATATATTGTTAAAATTTATTATTATATATACATAACAAAATCACATACTGTTATTATATATAATTTCATAGCTGATAACTGACTATCCATTAAGGATACTTTTGCTCTCTTTTCAGCTTGCCCTCTTAAAATAAACAACTCATAAAGTTTTTGATTCATTCATTGTAACCTGTTTCATCAGAAAAGCTAGGTAGGACTCCCTAAGAATGTAGGTGTATTCTTTCAACAGGCTGTCATTCCCTTTTATTTTTTCCTGGGGCATTATTGTGCTTTCCTGGTGATTTAGCTACTTAGGAATTGAAAAGAATGATCTGTGTCAATGACTTGTGGTGCATAACAGGGACAAAATTAAACTAAAGGTCACAAAGAAACTTTACTGTTCAAGTTCTGTCACAGGCATTCTTTGGGAAAGAAACTATATGGGAACAGAATATTTCTTTAAAAATTATGCAAAAATCATAGCTAATGTGCACTCAATAGACAATAAATGGTTTTGAAGTTATCAACTATAATACCAACTGTGATATGATAATTTGAAATAAAATCTTTTTAAAATTAAATATGAACATTATACTTTTGGAAGTTTAGGATCTCTGAACCGAGGATGATATTGTTAAAAAAAAAAACAAAAAACAGAATAGGGCCAGTGTTTAACCTATTTCCTACCTGTCTACCTGTGCCCTTGACATGATCAAAAGTATAATAACATGAATAATGCATATTCATATCTGCTCATTCATTGAACAATGAGTGTTTCTGGCTTACTCTTGTGTCAGAAATACAAGATAAAGTCTTAACCCAATGGGAAAAAAAAGCTAAATGAAAAATATTTCAATTGTGATTGTAATAAGTGATGCCAAGAATAAGTAAAGGTGTAATTGATGTGTTCAGCGAGGATACCAGCAATAGTTTGAGAAGACAGGTGTGTGACATCCAAGCTGAATTTTGAAATAAGACTAAAATAGGTAGGTGGAGGTGGGGCGGGAACAGCAATAATGGCAAGAAGAGAAGGCATTAATATTCTAAGCAGAGAAAATGATCTCTCTGAAGACCCTGACATGGAAAAGGTCATGATGTGTTCAGTGAGTTAAAAGATGACCCATAGGAAGAAAGCAGATTAAAATTAGGGTTGAAACTGAGAGGTAAAAAGGTAGAAAACAGACTGAAGATAGAAGAATTCAAATTCTACAAACCAAGAACAATGGAAATTCATGGGTGAGATTATTGGTTTTTTTCTTAAATGCATATTGTCTTATTTCTCTTATTTTGAAGGTCCCTTTTCCACAGTTTCGGAAATCAGTTGGCCAAGTATAAGCACAGATACAGGGAAAACATTTGGGCATTTATTGCTGTTGTTCAGAAACCAGATGATGCTGGCTTTGCCCACCAATGGTGGCAAATTTGACAGAAAGAAACAGAAGCAGTAGGAAGAAGTTTTGGATAAATAACATAATGGGCAGAGTGCATAAAACAACTCATGTTTCTAGGCTGGATGAAATCACGGATTCTGACGGGAAACTTCAAAGGCAAAGAAGCTCTTCGGAGAAAGTATGAGTTTAGTTTTGGAAATGTTTGTGTTACCAGGTAGAGATAGAGGTTCACAGTTAATGATTTAAACAGAAGAGTCTAAACTAGATGGATTTGCAAGTTTATTTAATAAATACTTAATAATAATTTAAGTATTTAAGTACTAATAATAGTAAATGCTTATTAGTCACCAGTAACCACTGAAGCAGTTTATATACAATAAGTTGTCTAATATTCCTAACAACTCCCCGATGCAAGTATAACTATTAAACCTCTTTTTCTCTATGAGAAAACTAAGGTCCAGAATGACTGGAGTTTAAGGTACAGAAAACTAAGATTCAAGTCGGCATGCAGAGCCTGAACTCAAACTCAGACAAGTGAGCTTCATATCACACTGCACAGGAAAGAATAGGCACATGTCAGACTATATTGTCATCAGAGGACAGCACAGAGCCCAGGGAACTCAAGTTATTAAAGGTCAGGAGTGGAACATGAATTGGCAAAGGAGACAGATCACTTCCACAAATCTATATAATTTCATCCATTCACACCAAAATGTTTGTCCAGTAAGGTCTGATTCTTTCAAGTCAGCAGAACCTAGGGTGGAGTCAGGTGATGTTTCATATTGATTAGTCTGAATATTCCCCACTGGAAACAAAGTCTCGGAAGTTCATTTTGCTTGGAAAACCAGGACAAGGCTCCCACACCACTTCCCGGGACCTGCACAATTGGTATGCCTCCAAGGCTGACTCTTTTGCCAATAACTTGACTTGCATTATTTTTAGTGAAATATCATGTCGCAAACTGCTCCAAAAACACTTCCAGTCTGGAGTGCTGGCAAGAAAAACATCAGAAAAGAAGAAGATGGGAATAGATGACAACAATAGAAGAAGAAAAAGGATAAGGAAGGTGGGAAGCAAATTCAAAAGCTTTTGAGGAAAGAACATAATCTTTTACATAGTCTCAAGGAACATAGTCTCAAGGAATTGCACCTACCCCTACCAGCCTCTTTCCTAATGAAACAATTGCCCAATTCCTTCTCAGTGAGGTTGGTTTCCATTCACTAGAATATTTCACAGTAATCATAGCAACAGAGTAGTGTTTAAGAGCATGGGAGCATGGGCATTAGAACCAGCACACTGTGTGTGTGTGTGTGTGTGTGTGTGTGTGTGTGTGTGTGTCCTGGATCTGTCATATGTTAAATGTGTGAATTCAAGAAATGACTTATCTGTGGCCTCACTTTGTAAAATGATACAAATCTATTTCAAGGGCTTCTTGTAAATATTTGAAAGAGTATTTGACACAGTAAATATCCAAAAAGCATTAATTAATCTTATTTTTATTATCAGAAGGACTGATTTTCTTCAAATGCTTTTAGCAACATAATACCATGGTATTATCAAAAATACTAAACTACCGTATTATTAGTCAGTCAGGGCCACCAAGCATTAAAGGAGGATTTTTTTCAACTTAGTATGAGTATTACAAGTTGAATTTCTCTCAATTATTGCTTGTAGCTATCATTCAGAGAAGCAGAAATAGTGATGGGGGGGGGAGATCTGTTGAAAGGTTGAGATTTACCATAGAGATTAGACTTTTTGCAACTGTGGGATCTGGTTCAGCAGTCTGTGAGTCTGTTGTCTTCTCTCCTGAGACGAGAACTTGCAGTCACAGAGTAGGCCATCAGAAAGGGATAATGAATGTAAGGTTAGGGAGAGCACAGGCGGCCTGCAACCCACATGTATCACTGACTGAAGCACACAAGAACTGACTCAGACAAACCAGTTCTTGTTCATTCCTACCTTGAAGGGATGGCTATCCCACAGAAATGAGGTCCCTCAGTCCAGGAACTGAATACATGCAGACAGCTCAGAGGTTAGACCTGAAGTCACTGAAGAAGATTCCAGGAATAAGGGAGTGCTATGGGACCATCCACTGCCTCATTCCAATGAGATGAGTTAACAAATTAGATTAAAATAGGTGTGGACCACTAAGTGTACTAATTAATTTACCCTCCAACTATCTCACTAAAATCTCTTTTGTGGCCTGTCCCAATGGAAATGTAAATAAACGGGAATTCTGGAGATTGTATTTCACTTAGCCAAGTGTTGACACATTGCAAAAAACACTGAATCGCTATCACAATGTCTACTTATGAAGCTGATATTGTGTACCCAGCACAGAGAAAATCGTTTTGCCTTCCTTATTTCATGTATTTTCAACACAAACACACACACCTGTCTATATGTCACAGGTGAGGAAACTGAGGAAAGGAATTTTTCTTTAGTTTGACTAATGTCAAGTGAGGTTTAGTTAACAATAATGAAGTCTAAAGCTGAGTTCTGGGGTGAGAGTTTGCTTTAATCAGATTTCTATAGCATGTGAATTCTCCAGAAGGATTTAGCTAATAACTGCAACAGATAATCAGCTTGTTGTTCTTATCCCTGCTCTTGTTAAAAATAATTGGGCAAGGAGGCCCAAGGCACTGATGTACCAAGTGATAATATTATGCACTTGGAGTCTCATGAAAGTGAAGGAATTTAGAAGTATTGTTTATATATAAATATTATTATTTAAAAATTAAATAGATATCAACATCAAGTGGAATTATTCCTCAGGCCTTATTGCTTTCATTTCAAAGCTATAAAATAATATTAGTTATAATCTAAATATAAATCACAGTATACAATCATCTTTTATATGGGCATGTCATTCACATCAAATTGTGCTGAATTTAATAAGAATTGAAATGAAAATCCTCATTGTCTCTTAGTTAAGAGTAATCAGTGTCTGTGAAATTGAGATCTCTCCAGGCAATAGTGGAATACTTCCCACACAGGAAAACCCTAATTTACTAGTAAAAGTTTGTATTATTTAATTATATTATTTTATTTCTATATAAAAAATATGGGGCAATTGCTGAGTAAGGTGTAAATGATAATTCCAAATTCTGCAAATGATAACTCCAAACTCTGGATTTAATGTAAGTAGTACCTAACTGAAGTCTTTGGGGAATAAAATGTAAAAACAGATATTTATTTAGAGTCCATGCTCATAGGAAGGGAGTTTATAGAAAGAATTTCCTTTTTTTTTTTTAATTTTTCCAGGAGAGAACATGAACACAGTTCCCACTACCACATTATAATTATAATTACCATAATTATGCAGTCGAGTTTCCCACATTTGGGGAAATCCCAGGGGTCATCACATCTGGGACATCTGGAGTGCAATAGATAAACCTTGCCCTGGGAAGACCTCCTTCATGATCATGGTATCTCCCTTACCAGGTTAGTATGATTTTCCATTTTTAATCCTTCCTTAAGCCTGAGGGCAAGTATAGTCAGTAGGGATTCAGTGACAGTGAGGGTCACAGTGAAAGACTCTTTTTCTTCTGGGAACCCAAAAGACCACATTTCAGAAAGTCAGTTACTGAAGAGAAAGGGAGAGCTCTCTAAAAATATGATTGGAGAGCTCCAAATTCTGTCTGTTCTTACTCTCAATAATTTTACTATATATGTGCAGAACAGATATAAAAGTTGCTCAAAAACAAAAGAAATAAATTGAGTTGCTACTCAAGAAATTAAGTTTTTAATTTTCAAATTTCAATAAAACAATCCTTGCTAAAATAGTCACTATTTATCAGGAAAAAGAATCAGAATCCAGTTTTCATAATTTAAAAGCAAATATTCTGACTTAGTCAATATTGACTGACAAAATGGGAACCAGGAAAAAATAGCTATAAAATAATGCAAATATTGGGCTTAGTCAACAAGAATTTATAATAACTATATATGACTCTCTGAGTTGAAGTTTTGGAAAATCATCATCAAGGGGTGAAAAGATAGGAAATGTCAGCAGTTAAAAAAGTTGAATCAATAAAAAAATATGAACTGAAATTCTTATATTGAAAAATACAATATATGATATTTAAAAAATTATCAGATGGATTTAAGGCAAGTAGGGACAAGAGGCAAAGGTAGAGAAAAAGGTAAGTATACCTAATGATAGATGAATAGAAATTATTCAAAGTGATTATCAGAGAAAGAAAAGATTAAATATGGACAGAACTTCAAGAACTTCGAGATTATATAAAATAGTCTACAGTACATCTTTGGACTTATATCATATGTAGAAAGAACTATAATATCAAGACAAAGAATAAAATAAAACTGTGTAAAATATTTGAATAGACCCCCTGTAAGAGAAGATGCACACATATGGGGGGGAAAGCCCAAATGAAAAGATGTGTAGTGTGACAAGTCATCAAGGAATATACATTAAAACCACAGTGAGAAATTACCAAACACCTTCTGCAATGACCTGCGTTTAAAAATCTGACAGTAACAGATGTTAATAATGATGTGAAGCAGTAAGAACTGGTGATACGGAACAGCCAAAAGTGCCATACATTGACTGTGAGAATGCATTTTGGTACAGATATTTTGGAAAAATTTGGCCATTTCACATAAAATTAAGCATATATATAGTATACATATATACATGATTGAACAATCCTACTTCTAAGTATTTGCCCAAGATACATGAAAAATATTTGTCCACACAATGACTTGTGCATGGGTGTTTACAGCAGCAGAACTCATAAATAACCAAAAACTAAAACAACCCAGATTTCCATTAACTTCTCGATGAGTAAACTAATTATGATTTATACATGTTGCAAAATGGTATGAATAGAATGAAATCTTGGCATTCAATAAAATGGGTGACTCTTAAGAGCCTATATGGCAAAAATAAAAAAAATGTCAAATATGGAAGACCATACACAGTATGATTCTATTGGCATGTATTCTATAAAAGACTATAGTGATAGAAAGCAGACAAGTGGTTGTCTGCATGATAGGACTCAAATTAAATGAATCAATTGCAAAGGGAAATGTGAATACTTTCTGGATAATGGAAAAGTTCTGTCTGTACAGGGAAGGTGGTTACATGATTGGATACAATTGCCAAGCTCATCAAGCCATGGTAAATTTTCTGAAAAGTATAAACTATGCATCAGTAAAGCAAAATACAAGTTTTTAATAAAAATAAAGATCAGCTCAAGGACCTGCTTATGAAATACATCTGCAGGGTCTGCTGGTGATATTTATGAAGTAAAATAACATGCAGATAATACAGAACTTGATGCAGATCATTGAAACCACAGCTTTGGGATTCTAAGTCTATCTTGTTTACAGAAATTTCTTCCATCAAGAGATAGTTTCTCTGGATCTCAGTTTCTTCATAAAAAAGGACAGGGCATGTTTAAGTGTTCTCTGGGATGGCAGGCACGTGCCACCATTCCTAGCTTCATTTTGTTTTTAATTGTTCCTTTTTATCTTCGTGATTCTCTAGTTGTCACCACTGAATTTTCTATTTTCTTTTGCTTAAAAAAGGAAGTTCTTTTTCAGAGTTGTGAAGAAATGCTGATGGCATTTCTGAGACACAATGACTAACTTTCTAATGTGGCAGCCATACTGAAAAATAAATAAAGTACTTACATGTTGATGGGCCAAAGTATAAACGACCATATAAACTTGCCATCAGTGATTAACAGGTGCTTCATTTTCAGTGCCCATACACAACAATATCAAAATTCATGTGATAATGAAAGTATATTTTTTTCATGGAGAAAATTGACATCAAATGAAAATTTAACCATTTTGTTCTGTGCTTAAAATTCTTCACTGGATTTTCATGCATATTGAAATCCATAGTTCAGTCCTAAATGCTGCTCTCCATGACCTGATCAATGTCTCTACCTTTAGCACCATTTCTACACTGACTCATCTGACTAGACACACCTCAGTCATAGTATGTTACCTCCAACATTCACTTAGCACTCAGTTTTTCATCTCTCTACCTTTATATACAATGTTTTTTCTCTTGGAATTGACTTTTAGCATTCTTTACTTTTTAACACAAATTGAAAACATCACCTCTCATCACCTCTTCCCTAACTGCCTGATCTTGATATAAGGGGCCTTCATCTTTGGTCAAGGTAGAACTTGGGATTCATTTTAGCATCTTTTTCATCTTAATTGACAGTTGCATTTTCACAATTCTATTTATGCCTGGGCATAAGCTCTTTGAGAAAATGGATCACATCTTGTCATATAACTGTACCACCCAGCATAGAGCCTGGTACACAGTAGGAATTTAATAGCTCTATTTTTTAACTCATGAATATCAGTTTTGTTCCAAGATGAGACATAAATCCAATGAAGATGAAGAAAAGATCAACTGTGTTTTGGAGGTGGAAGCAAGGAAACTTGTTTTTTCTAGTTTATCTCCAAGTTTTTATTAATCAGTCTGGTAGAGAGGTTAGTATTCACTAAAGTTCATGTCCCAGCCTCACTGGTGGTTAGTTTGCTGACTTAGTGAGTGACAGTAAATGGAATGCAAGCAGAAATGATGTTTACTTTTCAGCTACACTGAGCTACATCTCCCATCTGTAATGCTCCATTTTTATTTGTCTTCCTCCTATCTGCTGTTGGATGATCGTAGGGAGACTTTGAAACTTTGGTATAGTGAAATCACAAGATAGAAATAGTCTGGGTCACTGAGTCACTGCTTGGGGAAGAGCTGCTATGGAGCTGCTAGACTGGAAACATCCACACCAAATGTTAAGTTGCTGAGACTCTGGATTATTTATTATAGGAGTTTGAGTAATTCAGTCAAATAAACAGTACATTTGTGCCATATTGTTCTTGCAGAAGATTCAACAGCTTCCTGAAAATGAAGCTGCTAAGATCTTTAAGGATCAATTTAGTAACACTAAATTTCCTTATTGCAAAATATTCACAAAAGAAAAACTGGAAGTCACAAAAGAAAGCATTTCAGAATTGAGCAGACCAGATGAGAAGGGCACCCAGCATGGACCTGAGATGTAGTATATGTGGTTCCAGAGACATAGCATATAGAATGTCTGGAGCCAACCTCCTATCCTTCCCTTAGGGCCTATTTATCTATAGAGTCAAAAGAAATGCAGCTTTCTTGGCTCCTTTAATGATTCACTAAGGAGAAAACAAAGTCAACTACAATTAAATGAATCCTGGCATTTTTGTGGTGGGAGGGCCATGATAAAGTATGTATGGCAGGGCAGTGGATTCCCTTGGAATTATGCTCAATGTGGGTCTCTTCTTCCCATCAACATGCCCCCTTTCTGATCTTTCCTGCTCCCAATTCCTGTTTTTCTCCCATGAGTGATGGTGTTTCTGCCACTAACATCATGTTCTGCCTGACAAAGTAGCAGCCAAAGTGTAACTCTAGAGATGTGGTTCTTGGTAAACAAGAAAGTGGAGAAAACCACAGAGTGAGTGCACTTATCTAAGTAAAACTACCTATGGCCATTCACCACCCAAGGAATGACTTTTCCATGATACTATAGAGCATATTTGATTGAATTGCATAAGATCTTAAAGTGGAATGTGATGAGACAGGATAATGCAAGGATGAATGGATATGGTAAAATTTAGGAATTACTGGGTAATTAGTACCAACAGAGCTCCAAATAGAGACATCACTCAATTCTCAAGAGTCATGACAGGTTAATGCAAAAGGATATATCTTGGGGTGACCCCTTGTGGGTTTCTCTTACTGAGGAACAGCTTTGTGGTAGCTATGGCGATGCACTGCTCAGCTGTTTTGCTGTGAGAGGTGTTACTGGCAGGTGTCCCCAGTCTCTGCTTTCTGGATGCATCACAGCACCCTTCCCATGACCAGCTCTCAGTCGATGCCTGAGAGGGTAGGGTAGTATAAGGCATGCTCACTCCTAGGAGGTTGCAGGAATTTTCTCTTTTGACTTTTGCTCAGGGACATTCCCATCAGCTTGGCCAAATCTTTTTTAATGGCCTAGATTTTGCCAGATCAACTTTGCTTCCTTCTTTTTTTTCTCTCATAGGGTTTAGATCTGTATTATCTTGTCTTCTACTCTCCCCCTTTAACCTACATAGGTGTTTCTTCAGCAAATCTCTTTCATGTCTAACACTGTCTTGACATATGCTTCTTTGAGTTCCCAAACTAATACCAGATCACAGGGGGGTTCTAAGAGTTGAATCTAGTTATCACATCTTGTCTTATTGGCCACAGGACTAGAGAATCATCTGAGTGGGATCAGATGATTGGGGTATAAAGGGAAAAGACATAAGGACTAGGATCCAGAGAATTCGGTATTCTCAAATATTAAAAAACACAGTGAGCTTAGACTGTTGAGGTTCCTTAAATGCCCTCATACCTACGTTTATAGTTTTGTTTTCAGCTGTTCCTTTATATCTTTGTGATTCAACCATTGCTTTCCATTGAATTCCTTGTTTCCTTTTACTTAAGTTTTTACAGAAAGTCAATTTCTGTTACTTGCAACCGGGCAAACCAGAATGGCTATGGGGAGGAGTCATAGTCAGAGGTTTCATAAGGTTTTTTTTTAGTGCTGCTGGCTTCATCCAAATTCTCCACTAACCCATTTATGCATCAGCCTTCTGATGGTTTCACTGAGGTTCTGAGTTTTGCTCTGCCCTCTGCATGAAGGGAGTTTATTTTTAAGTTATGAAAAATTAAATTGAAATTGTGAACAAGTAATTTTTCTAAGGTATTGAACATTTAAGGTATGTAAAATTTAAGAAAAATCAACATGACACACAGTGGTCAGGACATCTTAAAGTTAAGGGATGGATGTGTCAAGCATCATTTACTACATCTCACACATAAAAAAGAAGGCACTTGTGGACTATATAAAAGGGAAGGGTTGTATATTAGGCACCTAGTAAAGAAGATCGAGGAGTAAGATCACTCTAAAAAAAAAAGCTAGTTGCTGTCTGTATATCAGAGAGGAGATATTTATCTTTGAATACTAAATTGCTTATTAAATAGAAAAGATGCTAAATAATAAGGGGGGAGAAACACAAGGAAATGTGAAACAGAGTAAAACCAGGTACCTTATGACTTGTATTTGAAAACATTTGTGTCCTGCCTGCAGCTGTCAGTTTCAATGCCCACATAGTCTAAATGCCCAAGGCACATGTATGAAGTACCAACACATTGAAGAGCAGGTGATCCACTGTACTAATTCCTATCACCTGCTGATGTTAACCTAGGCATCGGAACCAGAACTGGGCTTGGAACCAGGGTTCTAGAGACTGAGAAGCCATGTGATGAAATAGGTCAACCACCTCTGAGTGTAGCTGCTGCATATTTTCAGTTTTATGAGAAAAGTTTGCATTTTTTTCACTTGGTTTTCTGAGTGATTCAGGAACAGATGGCAAAACTTTTAAGGATTGTTTTTAAATCTCCAGAAATACTTTTCTTCTTTCTTTTTAGTTAAATACCAGTCCATTGACCATACTTAATGGGGAAAACATGAAATGTTTTAAATATAGTATAATTTACACTCCAAGACATGGAAGATTTGTCCAAGAGAAAAAAAGTAGTCTAGATTTTCACTCAAATGATTTAGGTGATAAGCTGAGAATCTACTTGGCCTTGAGTTCCCCCAGGAGTTCACAAAAATGCTTTCAAGCACCAGACGAGGTCATCATTCCTGGTCTGTGTGGCAAATCCAGATACACATGTCCTTCCAGGAGTACAGAACCCTGTGATTCTGCAGGGTCATTTCAAAAGCTTTTCGTTTGGTTTGGAAACACAGAGGAAGATGGATGATTAGTCATCATCTGTTTAATCTCCTGTGACAGAATTAAAGAGCACAACTTTATTTCTGGCCTGACTTACTCCTGTCTTAATCTTTTTGGAAGCAGAGGAAAGATGGCAATCATGCTGTGGAACATTCCTTCCTCCAAACTCTCAGACCAAAGTGTACCTTTCCCTCAGAGGCCCAGTAACATATTTTCCACTACAGAGGATCTGGAGCAAGGAGAGGTGGCTGTCTCATGCATGCGTTCCTGGTCTGTCTGCCCTGACTCCACAGGATTTGGGACCTACTTCAAGTTGACAGGCAAGGTCTAAATCCTCCATTAGTCTGATCATGGATAAGTTCAGACTTCTACCTGAACCCTTTCCAGTGAACTCAGGTGACCTCTAAGGACTGTTCCTGGGTTCAGGAACTTGAGTGTGGTTGACAATTGACTGTCATTGGCCTTGGGATGCTGATTTTTTCTCTCTTTTTGGGTAACAGCTCATTTCTTCCTACCCAGTAGGCTCCATGGTCTCAGCTCCCAATATTTTCTTAGCAATGACCTGAGCCAAAACAAAACCAAAACTCTTCCTAAGGACAAGCAATAATTTACCATCCATTTAAAGGGCATTCTAAATCCAGATGGAGAGCAATATAGCTATACCAAGTGGCAAATGAGCCAGTCTCAGATGCTGATTATGAGCTATGTTCTATGTAATTTAACTTATTTAGTCTTTACAACAACTCCATGAGTCATATCCTCTGAGTAAAACAAATTTATAGATGAGCAAACCAAGGTACAGAGAAGGTTAAAACAAACATTAGAGTCACAATATTTAGTAAGAAGTAGAGCTACAATTTGAATGCAGGCAGTCTGGTGGGAAAACCAGGAACTCTTCACCACAATACTGTGTTTCATCCCTAGTTTCTAACTAAATAAACATCTGCAGAACAAATATCTTTGTCCAGTGTTAACACTACATTCTTCACTATCCTTGCAAAACTTTTAGTTCACTGGAAATCAGACTTCTCCATATCAGAGTTTTTATTTCCTACGCATCTTGAGCAGAAACCCACTGGGATGGTCAAAGAGAGTCTCCAGTGCTCTGTGAAACATAAGCGAGTCTGCTGAGAATTCCAAAATGGCAAAGATTTTTAAAAATTGTCTTACTCTTATCCGTCTAGATTTGTTTCTGCCCTTTTTTTAACTAAAAATGGTGTATAACATTTCCCTAAACAAAACAAAGTTGTTGTCTCATGAGGCAGTTGTCTAACTCTCATTCCCATGGACTTGGTTTCAGCTTTTTAATTTCCCTCTTGATCCTCCATCCTTCTTTGACAGGGAATGCCCAAGGCCATTGCATGCAGCTGCTATTATATGCACCTTTCCTTGAACTTGAGTGGCCCCTTTCCTCTGGTTTGTCCCTACCTGGTCCAACTCTTCTTTATTTTGGACTTTATCTTCCTTCCCAGAAGTCTTTTTTTTTTTTTTTGAGAGTCAAGATTCCATTCCCCCCCACTCACCATGACAATGTGTGTAAACACCATATACAAGTCTATGTCTTGAGTTGAAGCCTCTTTCTTAAAGTTCTCTTTATATACTAAACTGCCTTTAGGCTCTCTCCATGTATGTGCTCCCAAGTTGATCTCCAAGCAGTGGACTACCTTGATGCATTGCACTAGCTCTTTCCCTGTCAGGAGTATTCTTCCAGTAGGCATGATAAACCCTCCTCATAACCTTCCCTGCTCATCTTCTTTAAAATAGTTGCACCTCATCCCCACAGTGTTGGTGTCTGTTCACCTCCTCTAAAAGGTGAGTTCTGTTGAACATTCTCCTCTGTTCTGTTCTGTTCTGTTCTGTTCTGTTCTGTTCTGTTCTGTTCTGTTCTGTATAACATCCCCAGCATCTTGGATTAATACCAGATATAATTCAGGTCAGGTACTTGCTGCAAAGAAGAAGGGTGGAAAGAAAGGAGGGAAGAGAAGAAAGGAAAGAGTGAATAAAAAAGGAGGTAGTAATGCACAAACCACCTTATTTCTTCTTCAGATCCTCCAAGTCCCAGGCACTCTGTTTGCAATGTTATGTTCTAAAATGTATATCTAGCCTTGTGGTCATAATTACAACAGATTCTTGGACTCCCTCTTGTGCCCATAAATATTTAGTGTGGATACTAGGATTATATTCCACTCGTCACCCTACAGTCTCATTTCTGACCATTTTCCCATAAGCATCCTTTGCTCCCCAGCATTCACCAGACAGAACTGTCATGAATAAATGGTTCAACGGACAAGGCCAGCTGTTTGCAGCATTAGTATGTAAGCACTGTGATAGGTGATGTGGGGTGTAGAAGTCAATGATCCTGGATTCCTGGTAATCTACCATTTAATAGTGTATTCAGAAACTAAACAGGAATAATAAACAAGGGGTACTGTGATTGAGAGGTGTAACCATCACACTGGGAAGTCAGGCAAATGTGATTAATTCTTCCCCCAGTAGTTATCAGAATGGAGACAACCTTGCATTGAACATTAAGGGGTGAGGTTATAGAAATCAGGAATTCTTCAGCATTTAAAAGGGGATGGGCTTTCTCAATGCGGGAGAAAGGTCAGGAAAGCTGGCAGAGTGAGAATGCCTGGGTGTTGGGGCTTTTTTGTAAGTGGTTTTACAAAGCAGTTTTTCCCAAACTGTATTCCATGAGACCCTGTTCATAACCGTCCTTTGGAAAATAGGGTCCCTGAACAAAAGAAAAAACAGTTGAGAAATGTAAACTAAAAATACTTAAAACACTTTTTAAAATGAATGGTTGATTTTTTTTATGGCCAAAGTATTTTGTGATTCTTTAAAATGAAGATATAATATTGCTAAAGTTATTAAACTAAGAGACCATCATACTTGGTAGCAAGTCAAAACTCAAGCCAGAAATCTAGGATAAGAAGAATAACTGATCATAAATGGCCAAACAGGCTTTCCCAAAGTACAGACGCTTACACACACACACACACACACACACACACACACACACACACACACACACATCCCAGATAATCAAATCATTGTCTTGCTTTACTTATTTGTCTTCTCTTTTACACACTTTTTTCTAGTAGAAGTATTTCCTTCACTCTGATAACTCCTCTGGGGGAGAATTGACCACTTTTACTCAGTGTGCTGGTATTCCCCTCAATCACAGAATTCCCTTGTTTATTGTTCCTGCTTAGCATCTAGTGAACATACCACTAGATGGTGGATGCTAGGAATCTGGGATCCTTCACCTCCATATCCCCACATAACCTGTGACAGTGCTAATATCCTAATACTTCAAGTGCTTGAAATTGTGATGAAGGAATAAGTCTATTCAGAGACTATAACACTGGGTTTAATATCATGGCATCAAATAGGAGGATGGGTGGACAATCATAAGAATGGGTGGACAATTATGAAGACTATAGAGAAATGTTTACTCTGATTAAATTGTGTGAAAAATGCTTTAAGCTCCTTCTTTGGGAAAGTATAAAGAGAAAACAAGTTTCAGCCCCTCAGGAGGTGGTCTTGTCAAGACCTCCCCATTCTGACTAAAATGCATTCAACCGTGTGAAGTGACTTAATGACTAGTCAAGATTTCTAGAGTCAATAATTTCCATTGTTGCCACTGCCTGCCTCTAGAGATGGGAAATAAACAACCCATATCCAGCCTACATAAAACACAGATGCCTCCCAAACCACAAGTTTGCTCTGGAATCTTGTCACAGTCATGCCAGCAGCCTGCGCTATTACTTTCCACAGATTCTAACCACAGACAGGGTGACATTATTATCGCAGGGGAAAAAAAAGCCTAAAAAAGCAAGTAAGAAGTAAACATGTGATCCTTTCCAATTTAGTAATGAAAAATGCAAGTAGGTATTTCAAAACTTATGTAATGTAGAAGCTGAGGCCTTTACATCATTACACTTTACACCAACGTCTATAACATGGTACATAGGAATGTATGATGAATGAATTTCTACAAAATGTGCTCAATTAAAAGATTTCAAGAGGTACAAAAAGCAAAGGTATAAACTAGTTACCTTGCAAAGGTATCTTAAAATAAGAAATAACCCAAGTTTCAGTTTCTGGTCAACAACAACAAAAAAGATTGAGTGGGTCAGTTCTTCCAACTTTGGAAGCTGGATCAAGGGAAGGGGAAAAACCACAAGGAAGATGGTGAAAATTACCAAATAAAATATCCCACCACTAATAAGCCACCTTACTGTGCAACTAGCTGGAAAGCTTTATATTTCCATGCTAACAAACCATCATTGCCACTCGCTTCTCTTAGCAAGCCTTATTCTTTAGGGATCTGCCTAAAAAAAAAAGGTATAAAAAGGTCAGTCATTGCTAGGTCCTCCAAAGAAACTTACTAAATGTGTTGTCTGAAGAACTAGGTATAGGATAGTGATCTCTCCTCAGTTAGAGTCTTTTACACAATATTAAATTAATTCCAAATGGCTTAAGTTTGATCCTGATTTTATTTTCCTGGTACTGCTCAGGAAACAATTCTGTCCTCTAATTTGTGACAGATCAGTTTTCTGCTCTTCTATTTCCTGTTTTGGGATAAAAGACCCCTGTGATGGCATCACCAGGGCTCCTTTGCCTTCCAAATTGCAGTTTCATATAATCAGTAGGAAACACTAGCAGATCCAATGGTGGGAAAGGAAAGTCATGAGGTCCTTCTCCCCCATCCTTCCTGCAGGACTGAGATCTGAGCAGGTCCATGGGCTTTTTTGACTGTGATTCCTGCTACAGTGCAGTTCCCTCCTTTTTCTCTCTTCTGGCTCACAGGTGGTATTGGATTCCCACAGTTGATTGTCATTGGCTTCCCACCATTCCTTGTTAATTACCTTAAAATTTTCCCATTTATACAACCACTTCTTCAATATATTATTTTCAGTTTAACACATTGGATGCACTTTGTGATACACCACGTTGAAGAATTTCATTTGTATCCTGAGAATATCATTTGTATCCTAAGCAAGTAAACATTGACATGTTCTAAACATTCAGTGAGCAGTGTAGAAGAAAAGTCATAATCAGATTTGAATTTCAACTGGCTACAGTTAGCAAAATAGATTGAAAAAAGATGGGAATATCTATATGCAGATCAGTTTCGAAGTTACGATAGTCATTCAGAGGAGAAATGATGGTGACTTGAATTGTGATATTTGTAACAGTGAGATGGAACATTTTAAAATGTTTGAATGTAAATTCAAAAGAAACTAATGATGGATTCAAACTAAAGAAATGGACTTAGGTGAGATATTAAGATGTCAAAATTCCTTGGTTCTTTTTTTAGGGTTTGGGGTAGGGAGCTAAACAAGTTATATAAATAATATAGTATTAGGAGGTCAGACTTCTAGAATAATGCTCATGATTTTGATGTGGGACATGTTTACTTTGAGTGAAGTAGACAAATGTATAAGTCTAGCAACTAAGAGTAAAGGTCTAGACAATAATGGCACTTGGAAGTTTTCTCTGTGTCATGGTAATTAACCTGTGAATTTTGATCCCTGAGAAAGAGAAATGCTTTCAATGTCCCCAACAGAATCTTATGGAGACTATTTAGAGACACTAAAAATGAAGACAGTGAACATATTTGTGAATTGAAACTGCCAGTTTAATATTTACTGGTCAGATCAGATCAGATGCAAACATCTTAATTCAAACATTAGAAGTTAAACTAATAAAAGAACTATCTTTTAGTAAATACTGTCATATCATTTCCTATTACCCAAGCCTGATGCAAAACGTTTTAAGGTCTGATGAGAGGATGCATGCTAAAAGTACAAAGTATACTTACCCTCTCAAAAAGAAACATTTTTTTCACCATGAAGTGCTAGGACTTTATGTTGCACATTTTTAAGTAAAGTTGTCATGGTAACTAACTTCAGGTTGCTATCATTATTTGTGCTATTTCATGTCCTAGAAATATGACCTGGGTTCCTATCCATCTCACCCATATCCAACTCAGAAAAACAACTTCTTGATCCAGAGTCCTATCTTCAACGACTACCAAAGAAATATTCCTTGATTCTTACTCTTAAATCTTCTTAGAATATTCATGGAATTCAATCACCCTGTAAGATTTCATCTTTATCCATCTTTAATTAGAAGAGCTAAATCTGAATACGTAGAAAAAAACATTGCTTAGTAAATAAAACCAAATGGGACTACCTTTTGATACAGTAGGACAAATTATTTTAGTTAACTTGTTCATGTATATGCACAAACATACATTCCTACAAACATCTCCTAACACAATGCTTTAGTTTTTGCCATTTGGAATCAACTCTGAAAATTTTTTAACCCATTTAACACTTTTAAAGGCTGATGTGGTTCACTCTTCAGTTGCAAAATAAATTGAAAAACATTCTCAAGTCCTGGTTCTTCCACCAACTTCAGAATTCTTCTCTGTTGCACCCACCATGAAGTCATCCTTGGACTCACAATGGCCTACATATTACCATTGATTTTTGTTAACTTTTGACACAGAGTTACTTGGAGAATGAATGGAGAGTGTGGTCAATAAATGAATGAATGAAGTAGCAATAATGACTGGTGACATAAGCAGCTCTATGAGGTGTTCTTTTTTGTGGTTGCATTTGCCTTTGTGGGTCTTTCCCAGCCTCAGATACTGGTTGTTGTGTCTGCTTGCTGCAAGTTGCTGACATTTTCTGTTACATCAGACAGACAGCTTCAGGATACTTGCCTAAACTTCACTGCAAGAGGATTTAGGATTCTGCTGAGCAATTGGTATGTATCTGAGTTAAGGACACAGCACATTGTGACATGACCTGGTTTCCATTTTCATACTGACTTCAAGCTTGGTGCAAGCAACATCCCCTTCATTTCTAAATCCAAGTTCCATTCTCATTGTTATTGTCCTTCCATATATATATATATATATATATATATATGCTATTTTGCATTCTATATATCTTTGAAAGTCACTTCAGATATATTTTTCTTTCTGGAACACAGCAGACTATAAAGGTACAGGCTGTAAAGAAGAATGGGAAGCTCTGCAGTGGGGTGCATGAAGTCAGGGGTCTGAGATTGAGGCTGAATTTTTCACCACGTACTTGGCAGAGTTTTTCACCACGACTGGGAAAATGAAAGGGGTGCCTCACTTGCCCTCTTTCCGCATCCATAACCTCACTGATTAAATGAAAGAAATAAAGCTGTCTTCCCAGGTGAGGATTGTGAAACAATGCATGAGAAGTACTTGGCAGAATTTGTCACATGTACTAAGTGCTCAATGTTAGCGACTGTTTTAAAAATAAATACAATTGACTTTGTGACTGTTTCTAGACACACACATACACACACACAGACTTACACACATCCCATGAGTACACAGGCATGCAATATAAAGATATAGGTCAAAGCAGGTGTTATGTATAAAGAAATGGTATTTTCATGACTTCCTATTACCTTCAGAAGGTGCACATCAATTTCTGTCAAGTAATTGTATTAGTCTCCTTGCTCTGCCATAATGGAGTGGCTTCAGCAACAGAAATGTATTTTCTCACAGTCTGGAAGCTAAAAGGGGAAGATCAAGGTCCAGCAAAGTCCCTTTCTGATGAGACCTCCCTTCCTTTTTGCTAGGTGGCCACCTTCTCACTATGTCCTTGCATGGCCTCTTCCCTGTGTAAAGAGAGAGGGAGGAACAGAGTTGGGGAGGAAAGAGAGAGTGAGAGACAGATTCATTTCTTAAGAACACCTGTTCTAAAGGATTAGTGTGCTGCCCTTATGACCTTAACCTTTATCATATCCTAAAGGCCCAATCTCCTAATACTTAGGAGGGAGGATTAGCAATGGGGGATTAGCACTTCTACATAAGAATGGGGAGTGCAAGGGTTGGACATGATTTGGTCCATAGCAGTAGTTGCTGGTAGAAGAGAGTTCAGGAATTGGCAAGGAGAGAAGGAAAATAAAGAGCCAAACAACTAGAGAATGGTATTTTTCCAGCGTGGAGAAGAGAAGGGGGAACCCAAGGCCTGTGTGCGGGAGACCTTCATTCACCAGAACAGATGCCTCTTCTCCAAGTGCTGGGCTTGGTTCCCATTATCAGAAGCTGTTCGGTGCTGACCAGACAGTGGCAGAGGCCAAGTTGGGAAGCCTGGCTCTGCCATTTGAGAATCACAGCTTCAGATAATGAGAACTAAGTGCTTCACAAAAAGAGGCATTCCCAGACTTTATATAACTGCTCTGATCAGCCAGAAACACCATGGGAACTATTTCTTAACTGCCCGGCCCTCCTGAGGATCCACCAAATAAAGATTCATGTCTTCTGAAATAGTTCCTCACCATCTTGTCATTTCATCTCACCACCAATGAGGTCACATTTTCAGATTTTAAGTATAAAAATCTCTATGTAATGTTCTTCAGAGGAGAGATGTATAGGAAGGAGGTGGTGGCTCTAGGGGTAGAGTGTGTGTGTGTGTGTGTGTGTGTGTGTGTGTATGAGAGTCAACACAAAGCTGATAAGACAAATGAGTCAACACAAAAGCCAATAAGACAATTCTCTACTCAAAATTTTTTTTTTCTCAGTTAAAACTCCATTGAACTGGTATTGTTAAGATGGGTCAATGACCAAATCTTTCTTTATATAAATAATGCACTATTTAGCAAATTGTTTCTAATAATAAAAAGTATAAAGGACATGAACATGAAAAAGGCCAAGGAAGGATTGTAAAGAAAAAGGAATGAAGAAAAGGAACTGGAAGTAGAGGAGAAAAAAAAAACGAGTAAGAGGAGGAACAGTGATCAAGAAGGAGAATAGAAGGGTGTCAGGGAATAAGGAGACCTAGAAGTGGGCAGGAGAGAGGAGAGGAGCAGACAGGTTTTGCACTAGAAGCAGGTGGGGTTGAATGCTAGGTCTAGTTGTGACCCTTGAACTTGGGGGTCGTTAAACCTCAGTGTGAATTTTTTATACTTTTTGAGCCTCAGTTATTTCCATACTTACGGGCTAGTAAATAAAACATTCTGGTCTTTATGTTTAAAGTTGTTCTTTTGCTCTTTGGGAGGGCAATAAATTTCTTCTCATTAAACAAAAGGCTATAGTTACCTGTATAGAATTAGATCTAAATAGAGCCCTGGGCAACTAGAAGGGGGTGCAGAGTTCAAAATGATAGCAGTTGCTGCTCTAGGGGGGATCCCCAAAGACACTGACAGAAATCTGCATGCTAGAATTGCAGCTCTCCCAACTTACTCTTGTCCCCTTACCAGTCCCACTCTGACACCCTTGTGGGCTCAGCAGCACATCTACTTATAGTGATGGTGCTCCTGAAATGACTTCTGGGGGCTTAAAGTCTGAGAGTCCATGAATAAGAATCAGCCCACTCTGCTCAGATTTACTCTCTACAAAACAGCAAGATGAGGTTGTCATTTCAAACGTTTCCCAAAACTTTATTGAATTACTCTTCGTGTCCTAGATGGAAATTGTCCCCAGCATGGAAACACTGTGTCTTCAGACACAGTGACAAGAATCCAGTCACAGCTCCAGTCACACCGACCGGCCCCATGTACCTCAGCACCTCCTGACTCACAGCCATGTAGAAGACACACAGAAAGATGTGGCCTGAAAGTAAAGCTGGCAGAGTCCTGGGAACTGTCTCAGGGTCTTCACTGTGCATCTGCATAGTCTGTGAAGGCTGAGCTGAATTCAGGACATTGCAGAGAGGTGCCACACTTAGAATTTTGTAACCCAAACCTCAGACTGGGAGCCAAGCCATTCAACCCACTGGCATCAAACAGTTTAGAAAATGAACTAAATTTAGAATGTCCAAGTAAGCACTGAAGTTCTTTACTTGTTTGGGTCCAAAAAGCAATTTTAGACATCACACCATTCAACAACAAGCAGCAATGTCCAAAATGAATTTAGTTTTGGGAATGATCAAGCTTCTCACCTTCTCCAAAAATCAGCTTCCCAGCTGTCACTCACTCCCAAGTCATGGAAGCAGGCTGTATCTCAACACTGTGTGCTCTGACCTCAGGACTCGCCATGTTTGGCTATGCTGGGTCACAGATTGTCAGACACCATCTCCTTGGCCACTTTTTTTAAAACCACATCAGATGAAACTCTTGTCCTCTAGCAATTTGTTCCCAGCACTAGGCATTTCCAAGTAAAAAGCAATTACGTGAAATCTTCCATCAGGCCACACAAAACAGAGTAAACATGTGATGTATTTAAACAATCATGCTGGGATTTCTCTTTTGTTGGCCTGAAACAACTCACTGACTCCAATTATTTGTGCTTTTTAGCTCCAACATTGGGCAGGTTCAAATGTGGGAAAAAGAGTGTCATCTGTAAGTGATTTGTAAGATTTCAAAAAAAGCTCACATGCCGAGTATGGTTCCCCAAGAAGAAACTGCAGAAGTTAACTAGCTAGTCAAGATTTTTATCTAAGGCTGGAATTACATCACCCTAACATGGCAAATATTCTTTCAATCTCAGGCTCATTCAAAGTTGTGATTGGCAACTATCTAAGTCTTTGAATAATAATAATTTTTTAAAAACTAGTAAAAATAATTTTCATATAAATGTAGTTTGGTAGATTGTATCTTTCCAAATAGGTGATCCAAGAGGTAACAATAAATAAATTAAAGTTCTTGACAGTAAAATTTTGAAAGGAAAACTGCTAAGAAATCATTCTAAAGAAGTAATTAAAGGAAATAGTCGCCAAAAATTATCCCAGCCCTGCCTGTGATATAAGAATTTTGAAGCAACATGATCAGTAGCAGAAGATTTATTAGTAAATTATCATATACCTGTTAGCACAATATTAAGTCATTATTAAATGATGTCTTGGGTGTGAATTTGTTGAAAGGGCCAGCACTATTCCTGATACATTGTTCAGTACAAAAGTACAATTTACAAAGCTATTCCTGATGAGGGTAAGCCCTAAAGAGGGGCAATCTCTAGATGGGAAAGTTATGTGTCTTTTACAGTCTTCATTGATTTCCTATAACTTCTAACTTTTCTATATTAGTTTTATAATAAGGAAAGACATAAAGTCAAAGATAGATAAATGTCATGGCCAGCAAAGAATGGAGAATCACAATGCTAAAAACAGATCCAGAGGCAATGAAAATGGAGATAAAATAAAGGTTGTTGAATTGATTACACAGGGAATTTGAGATGATCCAAAATACTGAAGCTGGACAGCCCAAGTCTGAGCTCCCTAGTCCAGAGCTTCTGCCTGCAACCCTAGGCTCCCAGGGCCAGGTCACATCCTCTGACCCCTCCCACCTGCCCTTCCTTTACACAAACTTTCAGAATCACATTCAGCCTTTGACTATAACTTTTCAAAAATGGCCACGTATATGTACACAATGGAATATTATTCATCAATCAAGAAAGACACAACATGTCTGTTGCAGCACGGATGGAGCTAGAAGGAATTACGGTAGTAGAATAAGCCAGAAAGAAAAAGAGAAATACTGGATGGTCTCACTTAAACGAGGGAGACAGGGAAAACAAACAGACCAGAAAAAAATTAAAACTGTCAGCAGAACTGAAATATAGAGCAAGAGATGGGAAGGGGGGAAATGAGGGAGGGGATGGACACAAAAGATTCAGATGATAGTGTGCAGGTAACAGGGTAATGAGAGAACCCTGGGTTTGACAGCGACGTAAAAAAAATTAATTTAAAAAACAAACCATGTGCTGAAAAAAAGCCACATTAATTTTTTTTATTAATTTCAGACTTTCTCTTACAGTTCTTTGCTTTTTTTCCCAAATAATTTGAAAACTCTTTGTCCATAGGAAAAATCCTAACATCTTCATTTCTCCTGTGGGCCTATCTCAACTTGGGCTTCACCACTGATATGGAATAAAATCATTTCAGTGTTTCACATGTAAAGAGCATCAATAAATACCAATTTCAACTGTCTACATGACTTGTTCCTTTTTTACCAGACAATAGATTGTGGGGTGAGCCATGCCCTGCTTGTGGGGTGAGCCATGACCTGCTTACTTTTCTCTCCATTAATGCCCTATGATAACTTTTGTGCACAGTAAGAGCTGGATAAATATTGGTAAACAAAATGAACAACCAACTATGAGGGCTCATTCTGGGTTCTCTGATGTTTACTAGACAATTCTATATCATTTCCACCTCTCAGAGTTTGGAGGTTCTCAATGTGCGCAGGAGGGTGGGGTAGTTTTGGTTTCCAGAAAATATTTGGCATGTCTAGAGACTTGTTTGAGCGTCATGACTTAGGGAAGGGGAGATGTTAATGGCATCTCATGGCTAAAGACAAGGGGTGATGTCATGCACGCTATGGATAGAACAGATTCTCACAAAGAATAATCAACCTAAAATGACAGGGATGAGGCTGGGAAACTGTTTTCATGGTATATGTACCTCTAAAAGTCAGTAGTATGCCACACTTCCCCCCCATCTTCTACTACCCTTACACACACACACACACACACACACACACACACACAGATTATAAAGTGACTCCAAGATTAAGAACATTGCCAGCCTATTAGAGCTGAGTTTTTTCACCTACTGACTGATAGATGAGACCTGTTCCACCTTCCTTTTAGGGTTCTTAGGACAGAATAAAAGAATAAACCTTCAAATGCTTTAGAAACAAGTAGAATACATTAATAACTATTGCCAAGATATAGGCTGAGGGGATAAGGGGTATTTAGAAGAACATGAATCTCACTCCCTCATTGATAAATAACTTTTATTTTTTTATTCTGAGTCATCCAATAAGTATTTATTAAGAACTATTCATATAGAATAAAAATGTAACTAGGTTTTTGATCAAAAGAAATCATGCAAATTTATAAGAAAGAAACTTTGTAATCATTTCTGGGCTCTAGGCAACTAGAAATATTTTAAGTTCAAAAGTATTTTCCTTATTTCTCTATTTGGGCATGAACCAGGGTTGCAGAGAGGATGGCCTAGTTAAACCCAGATCTCATTACTGTGCCCATGTAATCAGACAGTGAACATTTCTGTTGACGATTTTCCTGGTCTTATTTATATGGACTCTTCTTCCCTTGATTCGGCTGCCAATAGCTAAAACTCTGGAATTCCTAATGTACAGATCTTGTATTTTGAAAATTCAAATCCAAGCAAGTGCTCAAAGAAAACCTAAAAATCCTCTGAATGGAGTTCTTAGAACTTACATATTTAGATTTTAAACAGAAAACAAGAATGTTGAGAAGCATGAGCAACTGCTCTAAAACAAACCCATACACTGATTCTTTGCTTAGATGCCAAAGGCTTGATGTGACCCATCAGGATGCTCTAAAATATGTAGGATTGTGTTTTGAGGAGCTTAATGCTCAATGATCCTCTAACTACAGAATTGTGATTTTTATGCACATGCTGAAACAGTTGTACATGTTGCATTTTCCAATTCTGTTTGAAATGTATGGCCAAGGGGTTTTACAAATTGGGTTCCTGTGAGAAAAAGAGCCAGTTGGAGAGCTCTAGAGAAAGAATAGCCATTTTTAAATGTCTCTGAAAAATTAAATGCCAAACACACTCAATGACAATTTTGAATCAAAAGCATAGCTGTGTGGACTGATAACTTTGTCATCTATTAAATGAATATTTATAGAATGACCTGTCAGTAAAATATAGCAAGAGTGGGGTATTGTGTAAGAGATAAATAAGTATAGAAGAGTTTGTAATTTATATAGGGACACAAATGCATGAAAATTCATCCAAGCTATATCATCAGACAATGAATGAGGTATGTCAAGTGAGCAACAAAGTCAGTTATTTCTACAGCTTAAGAGAAAGAACACTTGAGATTTAGAGTGGTAGGAAAGGATTTATGGGGGATGAAGTACTTGGACTTTGCCTTGAATGACAGGCAGACTGATAAAAAGGAAGGAAAATATTTCTGAGAGGAGCACTAATGAGAGAAAAAATACAGAGGTGGAAATTCATCGATGGATTCAAGATAAGCATCATTAGAGTCATTTTATATCCAAAATGCTATGGATAAAAAACTGAATTAACCATGCACGTGCCTTTAGAGATTACACAGCCTGGCATGATTATAAACACCAAAGCCATAATCCAGTGTTCACCAAAATAAGGGGCAAATCTTCCAGGGGGGGTGCAGAAAGTTATGTTGGATTACAGAAGAAAATAATAACTAGTTTTATTATTTTTAATTTTACTAAGTTTTATATGTATAAAAACATGCTATTATAGCAGAGTACTTATGTCATAGCTAAATAACTATACCTGTATTAGGAATAAATGCTCAAAAATATTTCTGATAATAATGCAATATCAAATATTTGTGGAGCCGTGCTGTAATGTACTTGTTACACTAGAAGTGTGAGCAAATATTCTAGGTACCCACACTCCTGAGACTGGGAAAAGCCCAGATACACAAGAGGATGGGGTGAAGATGAAAGGAAGAAGAGTGGAGGGAGACAGGTAAGAGAGGGTTGGATTTGGAAGCACTCGCTACATCTGGGAAGTGCTGAATAATTGCATCTCACAGGATCAGTGATCTCTGGATGAACAGTGGGAGCTAAACTACTCTGTGCAAAAAAGTTAGTTCTCATCTGCAGAGAAGTATTGTCTCATACAAATAGTCTACAGAAATTCTAACTGCAAAAGAACTAGTTTATAAACAAAAGACCATGATTATCTGTTTTTAACAAGTCTGATTCTAAATTAGATAATGAAGATCTCTTCATTTAATGCAATTCAAACACTCAGAGTTCCTATTCTTTAGGTCATATTCATAAATTCATATTTTCTATTTAAGAAATATTTCCTTTACGAAACTACATATGTGTGAAATCATCTAGCTGGTTATTTCCAAGTTAGTCACATTCTGAACAAAAGATACTGGCAAAGTTAAATCATCCCTGTTGATTACCAATGCTCCCTTTACTTTCTTGAGTAAAGACAATAGGCACATTAATCCTCATTCTTTATGCTAGATTTAAGTATTCTCTAGTGGAATATTAAACTCCCCACATCCCTTGTTTAGTACTAATGTGTATGAGGAAGAAAATCAGCTTACAAAATATGGCATCCAGGTCCAGAGAAAACACTGTTTAAAACCTTTATTTTGTTACCATGGCATTTGAGAAGTTCTAGAAATAAACCCTGGAGACATAAAAGAAAAAAATATAGTCAGAGATGTCACACACTGGCAGAGCACCGCACAGTTAGAGAATAATTATATTATACTAATAAACTATTGGGTGTTAGGATACAGAAAAAAATCAGTCATTTGAGGCTGCTAGTTTGCATGATTACTAATGTAAAGACATTATATCCAATATGGGCTCTCACCATGGAGAAGGTTGTTTGGCCTGCCACTATTCAATGGTGTCCCATTGGCTGTGCATAATGAAGAGAAATTCCTCTCCTGAGAACTTAAGGTTCATAAAGTTAAAGAATAAAAGATAGAATGAAAACTCCAAATTCTAGAATTGAACACTTGCAGTTTTCATGACCTAGAATGAAAAGAAAATATTTCCTAAGAGAAAAGAAAATGTTAATAAATACTTGGCCATCATGAGAAAGAGGTAAAATGTTTACAGGGAAGTTCTGGAGTTCTACTAAAAGTCATCTCCATCACACCTCTGAAGGAAGAACTCTCTGAAAGCCAACAAAGTTTCCTCTCAGAACAGAAGTGGCTGCAGGGTAAACTCCATTTCTCAAATGTTGAAGTTGATTGATCTTGTAAAACTGCAGTGAGGAAAGGGAAAGAGCATCCACTAACCTTCAGAGCAGGATTAGAAATGTCTCCAATTGTCTCTATGAAATGGAAATCTACAATTAGAACAAAAACTAATTACAAGATTATCTAATCCAAAATTAAACAAAATGATCCATCAACTTTCAAGTTAAGCTAATTAGTTCTCTAAACAAAAGAGATACTTAATTTTTAAATGGGGAAAATATACAAATCCATAAAGATTTTTTATATAGCTTTCAGTGTTAAGATTTGGAATAAATCATTTGGGCTTTCTCTCTATTCAAATATTACTCTTGCTTCATTTGTCATCTGTCTGAAATTTCTTGAATGCCTTTCTCTAAGTGATAACATAAGAATCTATTAGTGTGTCTCAAAGACAGCTGGGCTGTTCTAATAATCTACTAGTGGACTCAAAAGTTATATTTAATCCAATGTAACCTCATCTGGAAAAGTTCTAAGCTCTCCACTATGGCACATAATAAGGAACAAGCTAGAATTTGACACCCTATAAGTGAGGTGTTGATGTTGTAATTTCCTTTTTTCTTCTATCCTCAAAGTGCTTTCTGAGTTCTCAGAATGTCAACCTAGGTTTGGTGCTGTATCTTCTTGGCTTATGCAACTACCAGCTACATGAAGGGTTCACCTTATTCATCCTAGTAACTTTACATTTACAAGTATGGATAGATAGACAAATTGCTGGTCAGGGATATAAATAGATAAGTAAATTCCATGAAAATCATGATAGCTTGTATACTTACCCACAAATGAACACTTTATTACCACCATACACATATCAGGGGCTGTGATTGATAGCAACAGATAAACAGCTAAATTTTCTCTTAATTCAAATAAACTTTAATTAAATAAAACACATCTGAAACATAAAGTGCTTTAAATTTCCCAAAAATACTTCCCCCAAAAAACAATAGAAGGACTGATTTTATTATAAGTAGTTCCTAAATAGATAAATTATATAGATATTAAGTATAGTTTGCAGAAGTTATTTTGCAAGACAACTTGGAATGGTTATTCCAATAGAAGTAATCAAAGGTAAATTTTCTGGTAAAAATATATATGTGAGTCTTCAGAGGTTTTTTATTATTCTACTTTTAATAAATGAAAAGGTAATATGCTTCAGCTATGAGATGAGGGAGAAAATCCAATGCAGGCTATTAATAGTAAATGTGAGGTACTGTACATGGAATCTGTAAACTGGAAATATCTTTAGAAATAATCTAGTCTGAGGACCCACCCTGTACAGAAATTCCCAGTAAAACATCCTGGACAGATGGTTATCCTGTCTGTTAAATCCTATCAGCCACCAGGAAATACTGCAGAAGTCAGCTCTCAGTTTTTATAAAACTCTTTCTTTTTAAATGGAATGTGCATTTTTCATAGCACTTTTTTGTTGTTGTTGCCTACACAGCTACTAGATCCATGAGACTGTTTCTGAAGGAGCACAGTCATATCTAGTGACTGACACTTTCTTTCAAGTATTCTACACCCATTAGCTATAAGACAAGGAAATGGAAGAGTCAAAGAAAATCTTCTATTTAAGACTTATCATTTAAAAGCCTTTTAGAGTCTTGTAAGGCGAGTTGCTTTTAAAACTATGACATTTAACAGGGATAAATGCAAGACTGTAACAATTCAATAAGCTTATTGCATAAGAAATGATAGCAGACAAGTGAAAAAAGTCAGAAGGAGAAAGACAAATACCGGATGGTGTCACTTTAATGTAGAACATAGAGAAACTAAACAAAGCATCAGATAAAGTCACATTAATAACAAGCCCTAGAGATCTGACTGTAGAACTGAAGCTGCCCACGGGGGAGCAGAAGGAGGAGGGTGAGGATCAAGTAAGGAGGATGCAATGGACCATGATGGGGATTGTGGGTGCTTTGGTGGCAGGCATGGTATGACAACAAAACCTGAGGCACCATCCCTCCAAAACACAAACATTGTAAGCCAATATTACCTCTAAAAAAATAAAATAAATAGAATAATAAATTATAAATAGAATAGAATAACTTTTTTAAAAATGCTAGCAGAGACCTAGCAGAAATGTGAGAAAAAAAAAAACCTGCTTTTTCCATTCAGACTTTGTAGTCTGAGTTTGCACCTAATTAAAAATAATTAATGAGACACCACATGTGAGTCATTAGTGTAACATGGTCAAAAAGGCAGCACAATCTTAGCTTAGTATTAATAGAAACATAATTTTCTTGAAGGAAATGAGATTATCACCTTTTCCTATTTTTAAAAACATAGACAAAAGACATCTTTGAGTTATGTTATTGCAGTTCTTGGACAAACTAAATATGTCCAGAGAGAGTGATCAGAATGACAAAGAGTCAAGAAACCATGTCAGGTATAAAGAAGGAACTGAGGTCCTTCAGCCTTGAGAAGGAAGAGTAAAGATTGTACTGTAGAAGAAGAGTTATTCCCAGGAGCAGATGATCAGGCACAAAGATGAAAACTACAAAGAGTCAGATTTAGCTTGCTAAAAAAAGGGGTGTTCTAGTATAGCAGTTGCTCAGAGACTAGCAGTTTGACATAGCTCTAAGATCTGTGGTACTGAAGCACTTCTACTACTTCTGAAGAAAAGCAAGCTTTGGAATCATTCAAACTAATGCATGTTGAATGTCCACTATCCACAAGGTTCAGAACAAGGCATCCCATAAATAAGACAGTTACAAGTTCTATACTCACAGTTTATCATCTCATTGAAAGGGGATTGTACTAGTCTTTAAATTCCCTTTTAACCATGACATTCTATGATATTGTTAGTCCCAGTATTCTCTATTGTACAGAATATCATACCAAAGTAGGAAAGTGTGACATCCTAAATACTTTGGGGGAGAGCCATGATTCAGTATTTACTGAGTGTATATTACAGTATTACTGAGTGTGTACTATGTTGTCCCATAAGGAATAAACTACCCTAAAGGGGATCACAATGGACAAATTGAACAGCCCTTTAAAGATGGTTCCCTTTAATACCTAAGCCAGTTCAGAGACATAACGTCAATATGTAAGTCAGTCTTGTAATCTAACTTCCAAATGAGGACATTTTTGACAGTGAAAATGGTGCTATTAATAATTGCACCAAAACAACAGGTGTAAAAAGGGACTGCCCAGATGAATTAGGACATCTGGTCATCCTATAAATAAACCTCAAGAGAGAGAAGAAGGAAGTCCAGGTCTTGAGAATAATCAGTCTTCTTTGAAGCTGGATAGGTAGAATGGGCATAAACTGGTTTGCCAGCTTACTCTTTCCCAATTTGCCCATCCCAGAAATATGATGCTTAGTTACTCTGGGTTTGGGCACAGGTGAATACAAGACCCAATAAGAGTTTGTCTCTGAGGTATTGTTAGAACTCGCACTGTCTCTAACAGTGAGAATGGTGAGATACAAGACTCAGGAACTGTTAGTGAGGGAGCTATCTGAGCAAGGAATGAAGTCAGCCAAGAGGAGCAATGAGGAAGAATCCCAGAAGAGCCTGACTCCTAGGTTCCACTTTCCTGATGCTCTACCTGCTACATTCCAGTGTGTTCTTTACTTGGCTGTGCAATCTTTTATTTATGAATGCAACAATACGCTTTCAATATATTCCATTTTACTCTTCCTAGTTTGAGGTGGGATTATCATAGTTTCAATACAAGTTGTGCTGGTTAATCCTAAGAAATGATTTTTTAAAAAGACGCTCCCATAAAACTTACCAAATTTCTCTCACCTATAGGTTAAACCTAATTCTGTTTTCCAGGACCAAAGCTAGATAAGCAATTATGAGAAAAGTTGCTCTTTACTTACCCCCAGCTTCAAGTAGATATGAATTTCCATAACTACATAGGGCCAATGGGATAACAGAATAGAGGATCAAACCAACCTGCTTGCTCCAAAGTCAATATACTTCTTACTTGCCATACTTTGGGGGAGACCCTCCTGTTCAGGGAAACCTTTGCCCCAGAAGAGGGTAGATGGATAAGATTTCACAAATTGGATTGTATTTCCATGACTATGGTCACAAAAGGAACTTATCCTTAAAATAAATAAATAAATAAATAAGTCTAGTCATTCAATAATACTTCAGGATGCACTTGTTTATCCAAGGCAGATCTAACTGGAAAGGGGCATCAGGGATGGGGAGGGAGGAAGGAAGAGCACACAGAAGGCATGAGGGAGAGGAAGGGTTTGTCTCAAGGTGAAGTTGGAGACAAACTGCAGAGGGGAAGGTCTGGAATCTAAGACAAAAGGCCTTTCCCTAGAGACTTGGGTGGGGTTATGTCCTCTGGAAGATCAAAGGATCTAGGACATCCCTTTGTATAGTACAGACAGGAAGTTGGAAACTTTTACCTCTAAGCAGAGGTTTTAAACTTTCTTAAAGACTACAAAGAAATATCCCCAAATGAAACTTGGCAAAGAGGTAGGATTTGTTTTTGAGCACTAATTCATTATTCTTTTTACTTACATATATATTGATATTTTTATTTTCAAGGTTGTCAAAAGACTTGTGCTCAGCAAAGTTGGGATCAAGATGTAGTTCTGTTTCTCTTTCACTAGATCAACTAGGACAACTAATTTAGGAAAAGAAATAAGATTCCTCCCCCCCACCCCATCACTGACCAAATGTTTGAGCCAAAAAATTACCAGTCTGTTTTTCCTGTTGAATTAGTATGGATTTTGGGTAAAGCTGTAACTGCAATGCTAGTAGAAAATCAAGTAAGTGCATTTTGGCAATCTATAGTGTGCTTAGCATTCCCTAGTTATGTGCAATAAACAACTATATGCATGTTCAGGTGGGACTACCAAACAAACTTGCATATATGAAATCTAGTTTCTAAGAAGTTCAGTGGTTGTTCAATAAGAACTGGTTACACAAAATCAGTGGGCTTTCTCTAAATGGAAACTCATTATGTATGACTTCCATCCTTCTTAAAGTAGTTATGCCAATGCTCTTCTTGAGTCTTGTCCTATAGTTGAGTGAAGAAGTGTTATGCATTTTAAGAAACACACAATCATACACACCCACACACACTCACACATATACATCTCAGAAAAATTTTATAGAATTCCTATAGATACTATATAAAGCGTATCAGATAGCCAAGAGCCAAATGCTGAGCCCCCTAGTGGAGCAATACTAGTTTTCAGTACTCAACTCTGCTCTTTGCTACATGACACAATCCAGCAACTCTGGGAATCCTGTGATCACTTGGTCCAAGAAGAGGAAATTCCATCTCATCCACTTTGTTCTGTATTATTCTCTCACTTAGCAAAGACATTTGAAGCTTTTTTTTTTTTTTTGTGGCAGTGACTTTACCAAACTCTGGAGATTTTTGAACTGACATTCTAAGAGAGGCAGATGGTAAGAAAAGCAAGCAACTGAACTAACGATATATTCATGGATTATGAACATTGCTGACAAAAAGTAATGGGATAGAGGGTGACTGTGGAGCTAAGATGGCTATTTTAGACACATTGGTTGGGTAAGACATCGCTGGGAAGATGACCCTGATAGCAAAGAAAAGGTCATCCAGATCAAGAGCTAGAAGTGTCAGTCTTGGCAAGTTCAAAGGCCCACAGCATGCTTTCAGAAACTGTTAGCAAGAGAGAGTTGAAGTGAAAACTTCAGAATACTTGAAGCAAAAGTATTAAAAAGAAAAAAAAACTAAAGGGAGGGATAACAAATCCACAAATCATAGCAGGAGATTTTAATAGCAAATTACTATAAAACTGAGCAAATTAAAACAGCAAGCTATCTGTGGAAGCCTCAGAAGACAGATGTTCTGCAGCAGCTAAGCTGGGAGGATAGCTTAGGGGTCTCCTGAGCTTGTCATCAAGATGGGACTCAGACACCTAAAGCCTTGAATGGGTGTGAGGATCCTCTTCCATGCTCATGGCCTTAATTCCTCACTGACGATAAACAAGTATCTCAAGCCATGAACTTCTCCACAGGGTTTCTTGAGTGTCTGTAGAATATGGGAACTGATCTTCCAGGGTGAAGGGTCTAAATGAGACAGGAAGCCACTTGTTCTCTTCCATTTATCTCAGAAGTCACACAACATCACTTCCACCATAAGTCCACCCACACTCAATGGGAAAGGAGAGTACTACCGAGAATGTGTGTCCATTTTTAGAAAACACCACAGACACAGTCATTTAAATATATATGTATATATAGGTAAATACATAAATATATATCTATATATTAGTGAGATACCCAAGAGGTAAGACCATGTGTGCAGTAGGAAATACTAGTCTAAAGTGAGAGGAGAGAGGCTGAGGCTGAAGATGCACAAGTGAAAGTCATCTTCACAAACTGTGTCAAGCTTAGGAGACTCAGAAATGATCTAGGGAGAGAGAGCAGCAGGGGGAAGAAGAGGGCTTTGCACAGAGCTTTGGCACCCTGTCTTGCACTCAGCATTCTGGTAAAAAGGAAAACTTAGTTCAGGAGAGAGTTAGTGAGACAAGAAGGTGAAGAAACTTGTGGCAAATTTGGAGCAGAGGAAAGAGTGCTTGGATAATAATAAGAGTTAGTGCATGAGGGCAGTTGTTGGAGCCAGACGCAATTAATTGACGAGGAGAGGTTGCCTAGCAGCAGCCAGGGATCAAATGGAGGTATGGGCCATAAGACAACTTTATTAATAAAAAAAAGGGGTATTTATAGGGACATAGGGTGAGAGCCTGTTGAATTCCAAAGAAGACAAGCAATCCTGAGAGACAATTAACATTTTAAAGTAAAGAGTAATTGAGGGAGGGGTAGTGTAGGGGTGGTCGCTAACTTTAATAAAGCTTACTTTAATAATAAAAAAAAAAAAGCCAGCTGTGTCAGTGCTATTTCAAAAGGTCATTTCAGTCAGTCCCTAAGTTTTCTTAGGGACCATTAACAAGAGAGGTTTTCCTTTATCTCGTTTAAAATAACTCTTCTGGTATGCAAAATGGTGCACAGCAGGCAGTGACTGACAGCATTGTTTGAGCACTGTCCATGGCTGAGGCATCGGCTTGAGTACTTCATATGTAATAACCTTTCATCTTAGTTATAAAAGGGCAGTCACTTTGTAATTACTTGTTTGTACCTGAAAATTTAAGATATTATTTAAGATACAAGGATATTTAAGATACAAGGATATTATTTTTTCCAAAGTCACACAGACAATTAGGTGGGAAATTCAGAAAATGATGTGATTGCTGGGTGAAATCAAATCCTGATTAATTTCATCTCTCTGCCTATTTAATACCTGCACCCAGGCAACTAAAAGATTTTAGATCTTCTCTGCTCTTATCTTACAAAACTCATTCTCAGTATTTGGTAGGTTCTTTCATCAGGAGAATATCTATTTGGTACCAGACATTGATCTACATAGGAAGATAAATATCCTACAATTTCCTGCCCATTTGCCTTCCAGTGGAAGGGGCAGGTCATCAACAGACTATATAATATATAAAACAGTAGTGTTAAATGGAAGATAAAGATAAAATGAGAAAAGGAAAAAAGAAGTATGTGAGAGGAGGGGTGATGTTAGGTTGATTTTAGGTTGGTCTGGCAAATCACCTAAAGAGAAAGGTGATATTTGGTAAATCCTAAAAGTGAGGACTAAGCCTCACAGATACCTGGGGACAGCTTTCCAGGCAGAGAGAATGATATTTAAAAAGACCTGGAGGCAGGAATGTGGCCGGCATGTGAAAGGAGAAGGAGGTCAGAATGGTTGAAGAGAAGCAGGAAGTATATTCTGAAGAAGACAGAAATAGAATGGGTCAGAACAGAGAGGGTTCTGAACAGACTGGAAACTAAAACTTACTCTGAGCAAGGTGAAAAGATGTTGGAAGGTTTTGAGCACATGATGAATATGATCTTATTTGTCTTGAAGGGACTTGCTCGACTGCTGATAACACTAGACTACACAGAGGAAAGAGAAGTAGAGACCAGTGAAGCTGTTACAATAATCTAAGTACCAGATGATGGCTTTGAAGCCAAGATGTTGCAGCAGAGGTGGTAAGAAGTGATTAGATTCTGTGTCTACACAGGCTTCTCTCCTTTTTCCCTTTCCTCATGCTGAAGAGTAGGAACATCTGCTGAACCCTCTCTCAAGGGACTCCAGAAACCCAGGCAAACTGAATTCCAGGTACTGAACCCCAAGCTCTGAACCCTATGAAGACCAACAGAAGTTTCTGTTGTTGCTGTGTAACTATTGCTTTCACAGTTAAGTGACATAGATTTTAGGCTTTTGGGGATAATCTAGCAGAGAGGAGAATGTTGATGATGGGAGCATTGTCAGGATGGTGAAGATGTAGGTGAGAGGCGATGGAATCTAGTGCACACCTGGAGGGGCTGACTTGGGGTCATGGGTACCTGAGTTAACAGATATACTCAATAGCTCTGTTTAGTTACATGCACCTATTGGAAGATCTCTTCACATGGTTTCAGTTTTTCATAAAACAGACAGTAATGTAGGAAGCAAGGTCATCTGCTAGAGGGATCAAGAAAAGATGCTGGAAATCCAAGAGGAGAAAGTGTAAATTTCCAAGAGACTGGCACTGGAATAGGTAGAGAAAAGTTGTATGATCTCTGAGCAGCATTATGGACCCACATCGTTCGTGATCACTAATGTAAAATGAATTCAAACAGCCTGGTTGTGGTTTTTCTCCAAGCCATTTTATCTGCACAAAGACAGCTGCAGAATAGACCTAAGAACATATTTCAGTGTAACAAGGAAAGCTGCTAAGCTGGAATAACTTGAAGAGGAAGTCGGAGGTGAGGAAGTAGAGATCTTGGTCTTAGACAGTTTGTTCCAGAAGTCTCACTGTAAAACACAGTCCAGAAATAATGCAATGTGTGGAAGGGACTTGGGACTGGGAACATGAAAGCCTTTGTTAAAGGTAAGAGACAACTAGAGCATGTTTGTATACTGATGGGACTGAGGAAAAAGTAGAGGAAAGTAGAGGAAAAAGTAATTGATGGCACACACACACACAGAGAGAGAGAGAGAGAGAGAGAGAGAGCGAGAGAGAGGAAGAGGTAAAATGCCTAAGAAGATCACAGAGATATAGGAAAGACAAACATAGAAATAAGCCACGAATGGGCACTTGTGCAAACAGAATTGTAGGAAAGATTGGCAGTAAGGTCAGGTTTTTACTCCAAGTATTTCTTTTTTCTTAACAATAAGTTTAGGTTATTTGCTGAGAGGAAGGAAGGTATGGGTAGCTGGAGAGAGAAGGTATGAAATTACTTTTGAAGAATAAATAAATACACTTATTATGGAAACTCAAGATTCCTGGCCATTGTCAAGCACCCAAATGCCAAACTATCTATTAAGAAATTAAAATTAGTCAAATGAAAATTTGCCTGGTCCTACTTTCTGCAGCAAGTAGCTACAGAGAAAGTGCAAAGTTGGATTTACCAGGGGATCATATTGATAGGGGCCAGGGAGGAAGGAAGGGCGCCGTATCTAGTGTAGAAATCTGCACATACACACCTAGCACAGGCTGCACACGCACACTGTGACTAATAGTCCGTTTTCTTTAAAGTAAAATTCTTGCTTTAAGTTGAGGGTTCTGCCCTGCTGATGCCCAAAGGAGTGACAGGCATTGACTCATGAGATGTACCAGGGGCAAGAAAACTGGGAGGTTGGAACAAGTTCTGGGTGCTGATTGTAATGAATACTAAAAATATCAACTGGGATAGGTTGTTCTAATGGTCTGTTTGTTTGTAACTGTCTTTGTTTAACTCATTATAAAAATGCCAACTCAAGATGAAATGACAGAGCAGTCTCTTCAAGATACTGTGCCCCCCATTCTCTCAGATCAATGGCCAGAGATCTGAAAACAAAAGCACACATAAATTAAATCCGGTCTCTGCTGAATGACTATGAGTAGAGACATGCAACAGAACCCAGGGCAATTCCATTCCATTAACAAAACAGGTAGACAAAGCTTCATCCATGTAAAAATACCCCATTTCTAGAACCAAGAGATGATGGCAGAAAGGAGTAGAGGGTGACACTCTATGTGTTATTCTGACTACTGATCTCTTTAAATGAGTTTCTATTTTAAGAACCTGATGTCAATAGTGCTTAATTTAATCAGCTTCTTGCAGGTTAAAAGGAAATTGAAAATCTTAGTGAGAACTAAGACACGTTTTCATTAGAAGATCAGGCTAGCAGGCTGCAAGTGTTGGAGATGAAAGAAAGGTGGTTTATCTATTTACTCTAAAAGGCAATTATTACTGTACAGGATAAATTATTTGGCTTGGAATTTGTTTATTTTGATCTTAACAGGATAAACTAGCTGTTTTTCTCAGGATCTCTCTTTTCATCCGGGTTATTATTACATCTTGCAATGGTCCACACTATTATCTCTGCAAGCTCTGAGATCAGTCCTGACCGGCATTAGTAAGCAGAATGAAGGGAACCCTGGGACCCTCAACTCTGCCTGCTCTAAAGGGGTTCAGCCACCTTGCCACATAAAAGCAAAGCATACTCTTTATGAGAAAGAACTTTCATAGGTTAGTGTGCATAGAGAGAGAGGAGAGTAAAAAGTAAAATAGTTTCCCAATAAAACACCCAAGGTTACTCATCCCTCATGAGTAGATACCCAGCTGAACAGGCCCAAAGCGAAGTTATTGAAGCCCCAAAGGGGGTCATTTCAAGCCCCAAAACTTGCAACAAATCTAAGGTACTTTCTGATGGGCAACTGTAGGAAAGGGGCAGAAAGAGCCAGGCAAGTCTGAGAAGAAAAGAGCAAAATCAGGAAAACAAATCAAGATAATGGCTGCACTGTCAGTATCCTCATGAGTCTCTCACCCACATGTCTTCCAAATGTCCCTACATGCCTCAACCCCATGTGTGTTCTCCTTCCATGTCCCCCAAGTTTCTGGTGCAATTCCAAAGCTGAGAAGCAAGTGCTTGCCCTTCACATGACTCTGCTCCTTGTGTTTCCTACAAATCCTCTCTCATTTCTCCTGTCCACTCAGCTCCACCCTTTCTTAGGTGGCAGAGAACATGAGACCTCCCCCTTTTCTTGAGATTCCACTATCACATTGAACATTACAAGGAGAGAGCAGGAGCTCTAGCTCAGAAGTCAGTGGAACACTAACCTCCACAGAAATACATCTAAGGTCTTTTAAAATGTGACCTCAGTCTACTGTCACAGATTTTTCGATCTCTCCACTTATGTTGTAGTTCCCTAATAATTTTTACTTCCAGGCAACTCCCCCTCTCCACCTACCATATCCTTCATTATTTGATTTACCTAGGAAACTGTTATTGCACCCAAGTTTCCAATAACAGCTCTTAATTTTTTTCTGGTTTCCTTCATTTTTAGTTTAGCCACTAGTACTTACTATCTGACTCCATGAGCACTTGTTACATTACATTGTTATACATGTAGCTGTCTATCAAAATATTCCTTGAGGGAATCTGCCAAATTTTTTCCCTTAATACATATATAGGAAGCATTTTATTTAATAAGTAATAGTATCAGATCCAAATTACAGGGGAAAAGAATAAGAGTTACAGAATCAGATCTTCCATCCTTCCCCTAAAATAAAGCCTGAATCTTGTTTCAAGAACTGTAATATTTGAGGAGTCAATATGTTGAAGTAGTTAAGTTTTGGGATTCTTCTTGTTAGACTTGGATTTGAATCTTAACAAATCAGTTTCACCTTTTATTATACATATACTTTTTATACTTGAGTTTCCTATATGTTTAGTGATGAAAATAGAAGAACTGATTTCATACAACTGCTCTAACAATTAGATGAAACAGCACATGTGATGCGTTGAGCTTGATGTTCTCAGTATTTGGCACATAATGGGCAATAGACATTAGTGATCATAATCATCGATGAACTGCACTTGTCTGGAAGCCAGGCTCCTGCTGACTTGTCAATGTTGCAATGTTGCAATGTTCATCCTAAAATCTTCAGTATTTTATCTCCTCATTGAGTGCTTTCTGCCCTGAATTCCCCCCTCCCTTTTCTCATCCCTTCTAAACTACACTCCACCCCAAGATGCAATATTCTGGACACCAGAGCCTGGTGCCTCGTTAGTCAGCCCACCTCATCCATTTCACTGCAACCTGAACTCACAACATCAGGTTGTCCCTGTGGTCCCCATGGCCACATTGACCTGCAACCTCTGCAGGCATCGTCATCATCATCATCTCTGGTATGGTCTCCTCAGACTCCAGCTTCTTCTTCGGTTTCTGTCCTTAGGTGTACACAAGCTTCAACCTCCCGCCTCTGCTCCATCACCTCTGCCTTCATGCCCCAGGTCTGACCTTCCCCAGCTTTTTCAGCCCCTTCTAGGTCTGCACAGAAAAACTGCAAAAACCTTTTGTTCAATATCCGGTCTAATGTGCTTTTTGGATTTGTTGAACACACTTATGCTGCGTAGTAATGCTCAGTTCTGTGCCCAAGAAAGAGTGTGCTGACCCAGTTAAATTTCTTTTTATTCTTTTCCACAGTTAAATTTCTTTTTATTCTTTTCCATCGAGGATTCCCAGATAACCTCCTGCAGTATCCAAAATCTCCAATTTACCATACTAGAGGTTGTAACCAAATCACACATACTAGTTTATTCTACAATGTGTTACTTTTAATCAAAGTCATCTAAATGGTCCAATTATTGCATCCTAACTGGAACGCTGAAGCAAAAGCATTTCAGTTATAAGTGGTTAATGGCTAAACAGGCCGTGGCTTTGGATTTTGATTCAAATAAACTTCTCAACAGACACAGCAGGGCTCTACGGTGTTTTCAGTAGAAGCTTCCACACACAAACCAAGTAATCTAAGAAAATTAGTGGGTCTGTAGCAGATGTAAATAAACAGAAATAAGGAGACCCCAACATCAAAAATGTTTCCAGGCTTCACAGTTAGAAATGACCTTGACCAATCCTTCTAACCAAAAATCTAGGCTGAGTAAAATGGCTTATTTTGGTGAAATAGAGGAGGGAGAGAAAGCGTAAATGGGAATTGATAATTCTTAGATACACAACTTGCCCTTAAAACAGACCTACCAATTAAATTAAATAAGGCATTTTCTTACATATCAAACAAGTTAATGACTTTATAAGATTATTTTCATTAAGTTTTACTGTCAGAGAGTTACTATTTGTGTCACTCTGCATGATCTTCAAGTCATAAAGATTGTGTTTATACAATTTTATTTCAGAAAGGAATACATATATCTTAGTTCATAGATTTCTGTAGCATCAAATAAAATCCTTTTGGTTAAAAAAAAAGACATTTCCGGTGAAGACCGAAAGGAGGGAATTCCTTTTACTTATTTTCTCAGTAAAGAAATCATGTGGCAATAAATTATCCCTCTCATCATATTAGTGGTTAGCTAATCTGGTATGGGCGAGCGGGTGTGGACTGAAGGGAGAAAAACCCCTCTTTACAACATTTTGAGTGATGGTTTATCCAACAGTCATGATTCTTTTCCTCCATGTTAGAAAAGCAGCTGCGAGAAAAGAGACTGAATTATTCCTCCCGCCTTAGAAAACATGTCGTCTAGGCAATCTGGAGAAGGTGGAGGGCGGAATAGCCCAGCTCTCTCTAGAGGCTTCAGTTTGAAGCCTCCAAGGGATTGAAGCAGAGAGAGCCACCACACATCAGCATTCCAGCCACCCACTCCCACACCAAGCTGCACTTGCCAGTGCCGGTTACTAAATATAGTGCTGCAGACTGACAGGGGCTCCGCAATGCACACCCGGAATCTTCACTTCACACACTCCTAATATGGTAAACCCTGCAGCCTATCAGTCTGTAAGCAGGGAGAGACCAGCTTGTCTCCACACCCCTCTGTAAGGTTAACCCTTTCCTGGAAAGCAGAATGAAGAATTGACCATGGTCACTCACTGCTACAAATCATCAAACCTCAAGCCTACATGATCTGGAAACCAGGTCCAGCCCCCTTTCCACATAGCAGTGTTTGCAGACAGGAAGCATTAGGTCAAGGAAGCAGGGCAAAAAAACTGCAGAGACATCATGGGTCACCTCAAAGAAGCAGGATAAGAAAAATACAAGGACAAGGAAAACAAATCCAGGGAGGGTGGGAGAGGCAGGAGAAGGGAAATTGACAGAGACACTGACAAGTGTCTGTCTCCTCTTCCCAGGCTGCTTGTGGGTTTCTGGGTCGCAGCTGCTGCCCCAGGTAAAGGGGAAAACACTCTTTTTATTGCTTCTTGCTTCAGATCTAGGGGCAAGCAGGGAAGGCAGAGTATGGGTCCTGGAGGCACCCCATATCTTTTCTGGTCTTCTGGGGACTCCACCAGCACATGGATTTAGGTCTCCAGTCTTTGAGAGTGATTGTGGGGAGAAGGGCAGCCATTAGGCAATGAATGCCTTGACTAACTGGTTAAAGCATTAGGGTGAGACACTAAAAGCCTCTTCCTCTTTCTCTTTTTGGAGAAAAAAGGGAGAAACACTCTAGCAGCTTCCCTCTATGAGAGCTCTTTGGACTGGTGAGTTCCCTTTTAAGAGGGGGAGAGGATGCTGTATAATTAAATGAAGTTAAGTTTCAAGATATCTTTGTCCTGCTGATTATTGCTGCTGCTTCTCAGTAGTCCATCTGTCCTCATAATGTGCTAGGAGTCTTTAGGAGACTACAAAGGGGAAGGCCTCTTTTAAACAGTAAAAAGCATTTATTCTTTCAAGGGTCAAGAGTGGGAGCGCTGTAGGCTGGCGCTGCTCCGCACCACTCATCAGTGTGACCATGGCAGTAACCGGCCAAAACGAAGGCTGATTTACCTTTTGCAGCCTTACCTTATAAAACTGCTTTCCATAAATCAGGCCAAAATGGGACAGAAGCCTCCAACCAACAGGCCACATTTAAAATGTGGTTTCTGCCACTCAAGTTCCCTCAGGTCAGTACCACCCATGTGTAGCAATTACCAGTCAAATGCAGTTTATCAACAGGGTTTTATTATCCTTGTTGAACAAGGGTGTTTAACAAGGAAAACGAAAAGTCCTCAAAGCCCTAAGTATCCTGTTATCTTTCCAGTCACCATTTTCAGTCCCAAAGACCCCAAAGATACATGTCCAAGATGGTGCCTCTTTGCCCCTCCAAACCTGAGAGGTAGGTACTCTGCAAAGTTCAGTCTTTCTCCGGCATCTTCTCTTTGCTTCTCTCTCCAGCATTCCAGACTGCTCCGCTTTTCCAAGACTCTTCAAACTTTTCCAGCAGATGCTGATGCAAACTCAGCTTTCTAAACATGCCACCTTGCTGTGGCCCCATGCATTTTCTTTACCAGGCCCACCTTAGGCAGCATCTGGCCAAATCCACCAGGCCTGCCCTCAGCAGCCCCTATTCAGCCCCAGCCTGCCATTCTGGCATTCAACTTCACACTGGCTACTCTTCTGCCGGCCACTCTCCCACCAGTGCTCCTTGCCACCTCCAGCTCACTCTTCAAGGGGTTTCCCCTGGCAGGCCATGTGGACCTGTTCTCTCAGTCCCCTATTCTCATCTTCCTTTCTCTCTTTGCTCCTCCCTTTTTATACACCCTCATTCTCTTGCTTCCCGTTTTCTCTTGTGGCAAGCCTTTCTCTCAGTCTCCGCCCACCAGGGCATTTTCTGTGTCAATACAGTTTTCAACTGCATCACTACCCAGTATCGAGACTAGTGTCCCCAGGTTTCCCTCTAAATTGGAAGGTCTTTGAATGAGAAGTAATGCCTTGGTTGGGCTTATTTGTGATGGTGATACAGGGTAGTAACCTAGTTGAACATTAAGTGGGTGTCAAAAATGCCCCTGGTGGGCAGCGTCTGAGAGAAAGACCCTGTGAGAAGAAGTGAGATGCACCCAAAGGCAAATAAAAGGAAGGGGGAAAAAAGAGAAAGGGGGATGAGAATGGCAGACTGCAAGAACAGGCCCATGTAGCCTGGCCAGGGGAAATCCCCTTAAGGAGTGAGCTGGTGGTGGCAAGGAGCCATGGTGACAGGTGGAAGAGTGGTCGTTGTGGAGAATGTGGCACCACAGCAAGGTGGCCTGGAAAGTTGGTCCCAGGAGATGGCCAGGGGTTTAGAAAGCTAATTTGTGCATCAGCAATTGTGGAAGAAGTTTGAAGCACCTTAGAGAAGCGGAGCAGCTCGGAATACTGGAGAGAGAGGAAGCAAAGAGAAGATGCTGGAGAAAGGACTGGACTTTGTGAAAGTGCCTGCCTTAGGTTTGGAGGGGCAAACAGGCACCATCTTGGACATGTGTCTTTGGAACTTTTGGAACTGAAAATGGAGACTGGGGTAAGATAACTGGCCACTTGTGGCTTTGAGGACTTTTCGTTTTTCTGGTTAATTTCTTTTGTTTATAAAACCCCGTTGTTGAACTGCATTTGAGTGGCAACTGCTACGTGCAGGTGAAGCAGACCTGTGGTTTGTTGGTTAGTGGCTTTTGCCCTTTTCATCCTGAATTCAATGGCAGGCGTAGACCAAAGCCCTGCTAGCTTGCTAGTAAAGGACCACTGTGGGTGTGCAGCCAGCCCCCAGCACTGATTCTCTTAAGGGCCAAGAAGCCCACCTAGGTATCCAGGCTGGTTCTCAAGGGGGATGGTTAAGGGAGCCCCATTAAGTCTCAAGTTGCAGATGATCTGATATTAAGAGTGGAACCCCAGGCAGTCTGAAGGAAGTCTCCCTCCTGACACAGGTGACACCTCCCCTGACTGGTGAGTCTCCTCACTGGCCTTTTGCTTATGAAAAGAGACAGCAAATCATAGTCCTGACTTGGCGTCCATGTCCATACAACAAACTGCTTCTTCTTGCATCAATGTGGAACCTGTAGCATTCACACAAGTGTCAGGAAAGGTGAAGGAGGAAGAGTATAAACTTGAATATAGAAGACCTATCTTGTACCAGTTGAAATAGCTATAGAATCTTTCAAAAGGATAAATGATATCTCATTTGGCAGAAAGGCAACACTAGGGAATGTTTAAAAGTATTCATTTTCCAAAAAAACATAGATTTGAAGACTGCTTTGTCAGACCTTGCATCTGCCCATCTTTGAAACCCAATTTTTAAAAACATGTTGGGCAGAGTATACCCTTCTCTAGAGTTCTTTCAGTAAATCAAAATCAAAATTAACTTCACTAATTCACATACTCAAAGGTACTACTTCAGCCCACTGGCCCCACCTCATCAGGCCTAGGAAGGGGGGTCTTACAGCAGTTTGATACTATTCATATTCTTAAAAAGAAAACAGAGTGTCAGAAACCTAACAGACTCATAGTCACACATGATTTATATTGAAAGTAAATATTAACTGAAAGGCTTCATTTATTTCACTCAACAATGATATTTTCAGTTCTGCCACATGTTGTTTTCTGTTCTTGCTGGTGGAGAGAGAGCTGATGAAGTGACTGAGACAAAGTTCCTGCCTTTTGGAACAGCTATTAGAGGAAGCTGATCCCCTAAAAGTGAAAAAATACTTATTTTCATCAGTAATGTGAAGGACCTAAAAAGATAGAGATGACAAGTAAGAGTTCCTCGGTTGGGAGCAGTTTAAGAAAATATGTTTGGGGAGAAAGACTTCCAGGAAGGGAATATTTTGAGTTAACAGGAGGTTGGCTAATGTAAAGATACTGACAGAAGAACCAGTTTAGGATGTTTGAAGGACAGAAGCAAACTCAGTGGGTGTCTTGAACCCTAATAAAACAAGAAGGAAAAAAGAGAAGATAAGATAGGGATCAGAAAAAGCCACTAAGAAGCTGAGACTTTTATTCTAAATTCAATGGGGAAGCACAGAAGGAGTTTTAGCAAAGAAGATACAAAGATGTCTAAATAATGCTCAACAATTAACAGCAGAGAAGATACCCAAATACCTGCTGGGCATCTGCCCATCATGCTAGCAACTCAAGAGACTTCTGAAATTTCATCCTCTTGAAGTTTGAAAATTCTGCATCATCAAGAACCTGAGTCATTCAGGAGTTGGCTGTGTCTGACTAGGTAGCAACTGGAAAGCTCTTTTCTTTTTTCTCTGGGTCAGGAAGCTGTAGGATCTTTCTCTATGAACATATTTAAGAGAGTAAACCACTCTTGCCATCAACCCAGAAAATTAAATGGCCAAGTGATAAAGAATACTTGTTATCCTGACTTTCCTACCAGCTTCCAGATTTGAAGTTTGACCAGAGAAAGCCAGATCTAGGAAACAAGCACCATATCAGTTTCAGGCACTGAGCCTGGAAACAGGCTGTTAACAAAGCTGCAGTTTAGGAGCGCAGTGGTTTCAACAGCTATGCTTCGGGTGAATTTTCTTTGTCTGCTTTGGCTGCCATGTTGAAGATGTTCTTTATATATCACTTCTGAGACATGTTTTAACATTCAGTTGAAAACACCTACACGGATTCTTACCTGCTGAGATCAATTTAATTTCTAATGACTTAAGGGATGAAGAAAAAGGACATCAACTGTGTTCGTGGCTGAAGCTGAGTTTTTGTGGGTGGACCACTTTGAATCATTTTTAAGAGCTACATGTAAAGGTGATAAGATTTTCAGGCCACGGTGAGGCCTTGAGGGTCCCCACAGCACACCATTTAATATTGATGAGGCTTCTCTCGCACGTGCCTTTCTTGACTCGGGCTACAAAGAGGTTCGTTGGAGGTGCTTAGGAAGCGCTATCTGATGAACAGAAGCATAAATCCCAGGTCTAATTAGTAATGCTATTCAGTTTTGAGATGCGCTGACATGCTCTTTGTAGGGCTTCAGGTGGCAAAGCCAGCCGATCAATAGCCGTTGAAAGGTGGCTTCTCTCAGTTCAGATGTGGAACACAACAAAGGGACGGGTTGTTCCTAGGAAGCAGTGGGGAACTTTGTTCTGTCCAAAGTGGGCAAAGATACCGACGACCAATTTTCACAGTAAATATTAGTGAACTATTACATGTTTCAAACACAGATTTATTGGGTAGATTTGTGTGAATGGGCCTCTGGCAAAATTCTCAAGGGTGTTCTTTCTTCATGGGGGAAAAAAAATAAGGTCTCTCAGCCGAGGCCAAAGAAATGACTTCAGCTAAGAAAGGAATGGCATGGCCTGTAATGTAACCCGTGAAATAATTGTAGCCGGAGCCAGAAACAAAGCCTTCGAAAGGCGGCAGCAAGCGGCAGCTGTGACAAGGGGCTCTCGAGATAACCGCACTTCCATCTTTATGGCTTCTATTAAGGAAAATGACCTTAAGTAACTTTCAAGTCCCATGTTTTGTTATGAAAGAAAATATTAGGAAGGAATAAAGAAAATTATAGTCAGCCCCTAAAAATTGAATAACAGAGGAAATACTTCTGAGTTTACTTAGAAAGGAAATAATTAAATTCTTCTTGAAATGACCTTTGATCTTAAAGTACAAGCAAAGAACTTGGGGAGGGAAGACACCACAGATCAAGTCATGCCAGACCAACTGCTGGAAATAGATTAAATTAAAAGCCACTGATTGAATTAGGTCGCCTCAGCGCTTTGACCAGGAGACCATTTACCAAATGTGACATTGTTCAATATTTGGCTGTAACAAGGAAGGAAAAAAAAAGAAGAATCAATTATTGTAGCAGCTGCTGTGAATGTGCATATAGACAAAGCTTCTCATAAGCAGGTGAATGTTAGGTGAGGCCATTGTTTCCAGATTCAGCATTTGCCCTCCTCAGGTTCTGTCTTCTGTGCCTTTCTGGACCCCAGGGGCAACCTGTCCTTGCTCCCAATAGCTGACTTCTGCTGGGGTTTGCGATCAGAGTGAGGAAAGGGACCTGTCTTGTATTTCTTCTCTACCCCACACCTTATCTCTGTGCATTCATTACTTCCAGGACATTAAGTCTCATTGCCAGGGAACACATTCCAGCCCTCCCTCTTCAGCCCTGGAGGTGATAATGGCTTTCAGCTCTCTCTAATCTCTGTACACTTCACCATCCACAGTTTGCTCCCTTCCTCCTACCCACACCTCTCACAAGAGCCCCTTCATTACATTCTCTTCACTCAAACCACTAGAGTGGAAGTGCATTTCCTGCCAGGACACTGACCCAGAGCCCTGAATACAGTTTCACAAAAGACTACAACTCTATTCTAAAGCAAATGGTTATGGTACACCATTGGTGCCTCATTGAGATTCAGTACCACACTGTGGGAACTAACGTGATTTTAAGACAAAACTCAGATTGGCCATTCATTGTTTCCTTTAGATGTTTTCAGCAAGAAGTCTTTTATATAAAATGGAAGGGCTGAACCAGAACCCACAGATAGCCAGTACAATATTTCCATTCTGAGAACTAAGCAAGAAGCTACAGCAGAGTTTAGCTGTTGCAAGTTTTCCTCTTGCTGTTAAGAGAGCATGATGCTAGGAATACCCCCCAATTTGCAAAGGAATTGAAACCTTTTTGCATTTGTTCTGCTTCTTCGCTACCTGTAGGTAGACATGATAAGAGAAAGACAAAAGAGAGGCTGAAGGGAGAAGAGAAAGAAAAGGAGGGTACTGGAAGTGAGGAAAGAGTGAAGGGAGAAAGGAAGGCTGGATGGGGTCTAGAGGAGGTAGAGGGGGAGAAAAGGGAGGGACAGAGGCAAGAAAGAGAGCTACTAATTCTTTCTTATGAACTTGGGAATCCAGCAAGTCCAGAAAAATGCAGCGAACTTTCCTGCAAAATGGCAGATGGCAGAGCAGTGGCAACTCTGTTGTCTCAGGGAGTCTGACTTGAGGACACTTACTTATTCGAAAGCATCCTGCTCCAAATGTTACTTTTGTTTGATTCACACATTGTTAGTGCAGGGAATGAAGTGTCTTTCTTCTTCTTAGGTATTCCCTCGTGCTATGCTTTCCCCCCCCTGTGGAAATAAGACAGACCAGACTGCAAACTCCTAGTGTCAGCAGATTTAGAAGGGCTGCCCTGGAATTTATATTGGTGATGCAGTTTGGTGCAGACTGACAGGTGAGCCATCTTCCATCTCATCACTTTAAATTTCAGGCTCCAGAGATGCCCAGATCTGTTGTTCAAAGAGTTTCATTAAAAATTTGTGAGGAGGGAAAAAAAAAGTCTCCGAGGGCCTGTCTGATTTAATTATCTTTGACACAGCACACTGATGCAGCAAGGCCAAGGAAGGCCGAGACCGCCTCGGCGACTCTGAGCCACACTGAAACTCTGGGGGCTCCCAGATCTCTCGCAGATGCTTTAATCTGCTGGGATCTCTCACATCACCATGAATCAGAATGTTTAACCTAGTGGGTACTTCTTAGTCATTAACCACCAGCACTCCAGTCAGAACAAACACCCACAGATCCCCAACCGAAATGGATTTCCTTAATGTCCATAGAATCTACTGTTGCTCCCCTCATAAGCAAAACTGCTTTCCGACAAATTTCCCTCTGAGTTCAGATAGAGCAACAAACTGCCAGACAGTTGCAGCTCTGCCACATGGTGTGGCTCAGCACTCTGTAAAAAGGGGTGCTGCCTTTCAGACTGTAATCCCCACAACATGTGAACCCTCAAAGTCTAGGATCTAAATCTAGATAATATCTTTACAGGCCAGGATTTGCCTGATGGCACTGAATCTAAATGGACACCTTGTGGCAATGACAGATTGACTTGTCTGTCCCTTAGAAGGAAGTAGGCCACAAGGAGTAGCCAACCCAGCCCAAAATGCTACTGCTAAAAATATGAAAGTGATAGGCCCAACATCGAGTCCCTCAGGCCAGGTCTGGACAAACCCAGCCTTAATGCCTATTGCAATTTCAACTTCTCCCAAAAGTATAATTCTAAGCCAGCCAATCTGAAGTTCCCTAATCAGTAGCAGTGAGCTCATCTGCATAATAAGAATCCATGTCTTCTCTTGAGGGAAGATGGCTTAACCTGAGATAATCTTTTCTTCTAATAAACCTGTTTTCCCATCTTTTTCTATCTATGAATACCTTCTGTTTTGGGTAAACCCTTCCAGGATTTAGACAGGATGTTGCCCAATTCATAAATCATTTCAGAAAGTCAATCAGATTCTTAAAATTATTAATTGTCTTTTTAACACTTCCTGCTTCCACTTATATTATTCCTGCCAAAACAGATCTCCAGTCTCAAGAGTGGCCCTGCTGAAAGATGACCAAGGGAGTTTTGTGATGGTTCAAGGTAAATCAGAGGTAGGAGAAGTGCAGGGGCAACACAGAGGGGCATCTAGAAAGAGCCCCAAACTCTGGCTTCCTTCTCCAGCTGTCCCCCCAAACCCATCACAGATACATGTCAGGTACATGATACAAAGCAGAGAGCTTTCTTAGATGACTGCTGCTTGGCCAACCTTTTCCCATAAAATAGGGTCAAATTAGAATTTCTGCCACAACCTAAAAGTTCTAATAGAATGTATAAGGTTATAAAATTTTTGGATAAGTCATAAGTGCAGAAAATAGGGTGCTAATGCAAAGAATGGGTTTCTTTGGTCCTTTTGGCCACATTGTCACTTTCAGAAGGCTCAGGGTGGCATTGCCAAAATCAGAGGCTTCACAGCAAAGAGGAAGGTAGAGCTCAGGTGACAGAGGAAGTCTATCTTCACCGCTCAGCCTGCTTCTATGGTTTCTTTGAAACTCCTAGCCCAGGCACCAGGGTCAAGAAACTACCTCACCTACCTGAATCCTTAAGTGTGAACCTGCAATTCTTGATAAAAAGTCAAAGTCAAAAATGTCTTCTCTCATCCCCACCAAATACCTAACACACCTTGTCAAAGAACTTTGCCACTAGCTAATCTACTTCCTCTGCCACAAAAGAAAGAAGGGAAGCTTTTTTCCCTATGTTATGAGCTGTATTAGTCTTGGTGATGGTCCTGATTTTTACTTATAACATCATTGCACAACCAATAGCGCAGTGCCATGTACTACCTGCATGACTGTAGGTGACGGCTTTGAGGGGGCCATGACCAGACAAGTATGCCACAGACAGAGAGATGGAAATGTTTGAGTTTCACAAACACATACACACACACACAGTCAACAGCATGGCAAAAGGAAAATAGCAGCAACCACAAAACCAAAAGAATTGTCCATTTTATCCTAGACAGTGATCAAAGTCTCTGTGTAAACTGTGATTTCAGTTGCTTCTTTCTCAGCCCTAAAATTTATGCTTTCCTTTGAAGAGCTGATGTAGCAGTCTAAATGATACATTCAGTTCTAGAATCCAGTGTTCTGTTTCTCTGTAAGATGGTGATGGAAACTAGATATATGTCCAAGTGGCTAGTTCTTGAGATTAGTTAGTAACCATACATCATCCAAAATTTAAAGGGAAAAAAGTCCTGCTGCAAGATAGCATCTTCCAGGAGGCAAAGTCTAGTCTCTCTTCTGCAGGCTTATATTATTTTACTACTAAGGCTTCTTTAGTCCCAAGTCATTATTATTTGTTTCTCCTTCAGTTGTCATTACCAGAGGTACTATTACTATTTGATCACAGTTCAGAGAATGTTGCTCTAGAAATGTGAGGTTTAAGGTGCAAAGGAGGAGAGGTATAAGATTATTCCAAACTATAAGTTTGCCTCCTTGAGAAGTTCAGAGAGCATTTCCTAGTTCTCATTTTCATGATCAAGGCTTCAGTCTCAGAGAAGTGATTAGATATTTATCTCTGCTTTTCTTGAGACTCCAGTATATATCATAGCTTACTCTTTCATGAAAGCTACATGGAGAACAGGGCAGGCAAATGAAAGCAGAAATCAAATTAGATTAGCTAGAAAATATCAAGTTTATAATGGGATAGATGAACCTATTTCATTTTCTTCCTTTGGCTCATCAGTGATGTAATCATTATTTCTTATTCAAAGGTTCAAAGTATCTTTTTCCAGAACATGTAATCTTACCATTTACTTAGTGGGTTGTCACTTGGGTCTCTAATCTTCCCAAACTTTGGTGTCAGCTCCCTTCCTGATCACTTCAGTACACCCACAGAGGTCTACTGTAGACTGAAGTAGGGAGTGATGCAAGCAACAGTGTAAAAATAGGATCTTTTAAAAATTTCATTTCTTCCAAATAAAAATAACATCCTCATTTAGAGAAAAGCATCCCACAATGCTGATGGTTGAGACTGATCTATTGTTCTCTGAGGCGGTATTTCTTTCCTCTCTGCAAAGGATCAATGAGTTCTCCATCAGAACACAGTGGGGTGAGAGCCCTTTTCTATTCTCCCTTTTCCCCAGATACACAGGGACTGTCATGCACAAGCACAGCTGGGAAAGTTCTTTTCCTTCAGCACACACAGATGACAAGAGCATCACCACCTACTGACACGTCTCTTAAAGTCTGAGAAGTAGCGTTGGCAACTGCAACCACAACAAACAGCCCATATCAAGGGTGCACAATTCTGCCTTGAACATGGGAATCCAGGCCCATTCAAATATTTCTGAAATACCTCGCAGTGCCAAATACTCAACTCCCTGCACTTAAGGGGCAAACGTTTCAGTCCGCATCTTGAGCTGTTTTTAAATAGCCATCCCTATTAGTGTTTTGATTAGCTTTATATAAGATCGACATTTCATAGGTGTCTGGATATCTTTAGATCTAATCTCTGAGCTTTTCATGCACAAAGGCAAACATTCCATACCTTAGCCATGCCATTGGTTCAGAAATAAGTCATTAATATTGAATAGAGCCAAACAGGTATAAGTTCCACTTCTGTCCATTGTTTGCAATGTAAAATGAGGAATCAATAAATATATAATTACATGACTTTTAAAAGTTTAAAATGGCCTGTGAAGGCTGAGGGAAAGGATAATTAGAACTCTTCCTGGGTGTCACAGAGTGAGCTACACTTTCCAGAAGACATTTCCAAACATCTATACTTATGACTACATTCCTTCCAGATTTTCTCAAACAGTTCCAATTTCTACTAATTTGCCCTCTGGTTACTATAAATATATTTGTACTTGTCGTACTCCATACCCTGTATTTTTGGTTTATAGTCACTTTTAATTAAAGTTCACTGCAATTTTTGGTGCAGATCCAGGCCTCTTACACATAAAAAGAAGGCCTAGGTTCTAGGTCACTCTAAACTTTTGAAACAGCAGGCATATTATCACTAAAAGAAGTACTAGGGCATATTAAAAATTTTAAGAGTTGATTTAAGCACTATCAAAAACTGAGCAGAAGAGCTACATAGATACATATCTGAAAAATGTATGCAGGTACTTAACAGGCTCATCACCACTTGTCATCAGAGAAATGCAAATCGAAACTACAATGAGATATCATCTCATACCCATGAGAATGGTCTATCAGGCACACCAGAAACAAGTGTCAGCTAGGATCTGGAGAAAAGAACCATTTTATAAAAACTGTTTGTGGAGTTGTAGTCTGGTCCAGCCCCTATGGAAAGTATAGTATGGAGGTTTCTCAAAAGATTGAAAATGGATATGCCATATATGCATCAGTTCCACTTCTGGGCATCTACTTAAAGAGTACAAAAACACTAATTCAAAATGAAACATATATATTCGTGTTTATTGCAGCAGTATTTACAGCAGCAGCATTTACAGCAATATTTGCAAGCAATGAAAACACTCCAACTCCCCAAAACATATGAATGGTTCAAGATGTGGTATGTTTGTATACATATAGGAGTACTACTCAGTCATCAAAAAGATAAATTCATACCATTTGTAGCAACGTGCTTGGAGCAGAAGGATTAAGCTAAGCAAAATGTGCCAAAACGAAAAAGATGAATACTAGATAGTGTCACTTACAAGTGGAATATAAAGAAGTTAAAGGATCAGACAAAGAGAAACTTTTAAACCAACCCTTGAAAACTAAGGTATCCAGATGGATAAGGGAAGGGGGAGAAGTGAGAACAGGGTGGGAAGAGAGCCCAGTGGACTTTGTTGGAGGGCTATGGGTGCTCTTATAACAACAACCCTTGGTGTTCTTGCTTCTCCAAAAGTTTCAAGACCTCAATTTAGCAGCATAAATCTAGACTATGTCATAGCAGCAAGGTTTGATGGTCAACACTGCTGTAACTGTGTTTGGGTTTTTAGAGGGGAAAAAAGACAAAACTGGTAGTTTTGGAGACTCATAAGTCAAGTTTGATCTTGATCAGTGTCATACAGATACCTACTCAGCTCCAACGTGAAAAGGTGCAGGCAGGTTAGACACACTTCAGGGTTTTGGTTTTGAACACTGAGCTGGTTTTGATAATGGATCAAACAAGTCCGAATTCCCACTAACACCAGTGAGGTTCAAGCTTTCACCTGCACCAATTAAGTCTTGGAAACAGCTCATTTTGAAAGGGAACCAATGGGGTTTGAAAGTTGAGTGCCCTAAAGAGGCATATAAGCTGAAGCTTTATAGAGGGTGGAGCCAGCTTGAAAGCAGAAGCTTGACTTAGTTTGGGGAAAACGTCAGTTGGCTTGGGAGGATGACTAGATTCCTGAAGGTTTGCTCTAACTTGGAAGAAGCTTCAGGAGGAGGTGATTTAACAGCGTCAAGAGAGACGCTGCTGTAGTGTTAACCCCAGCTGCCACAGGCTAGCTGCTCTACCATTTACTTGGGTGCCACCAGCCTCTCATCCAAGAGAAGAGACATGAGCCATCTTGCACAAGCAGCTTTGGGTTTGGATTACTGCACATTGTGGACACTATCTGGAGTAGAACAGTTGATCCTATGTGGGCTCAGAAACTCTTTGCTCATCATAATCTTCCTTTGTAAATAAATGCTATTGTTGTACCCTGAGTTTGGGCTGCATCTTGTAATTGTGAGCACACAGATAAGAACCCCACAACCTGTTAGCAAATCCACTTACTCTGCTCCTTCAGTCAGTGCTCTATAGTGACTACACCTGAAGGGAAGATTCTTTACTTCCAAAATACTAACAAGAATGTTAACCAATGCTACTTCATTTTTTTAAAAAAATGTAGAATAATAATAAAGAAGGGAAAATCGTTAGTGTAAATATGTCAAACACAAATACCATATAATTTCACTATAGGTGAACTCTAAAGAAGAAAGCAAATCAAAAGAACAGGATGGTGGTTGCTAGAGGTGGAAGGTGGGGCAAAATGGGTCAAAGTGGGCAAAAGACAAAAACATTTAAAAAATCAGTTTTAGGGATGTAATGTATAGCTTAGTGGCTATAGTTAATCACGCTACATTACACACTTAAAAGTGTAAGAAAATTGTGGAAATTCTCACCATAAGGGTAAAAAGTGATGTGTGTTAACTACATTTATTAGAGTGCTCATTTCACAAAATATACAACTGTCAAACCATTATAAAATGAATGTTGTATATCAAGTCTGCTTTGTCAAAACGAGAACAAGTTAGTTTGAGCTTGATGATCTTTATTCTAAAGCAAACAACCCAAGAACTGGGAGAGGGTCAGGGACTCACAAGCAGCAGAGAACTTTTCCATAGGGATTCTGGGCAAAAGTAAGTTTTATAGAGTATCGAGTAAACAAGTCATGAATCAGGTCTAAGCAGCAGCGAGCTCAGGAGTTTCCTTATGAGACTGAGGGGCCCTATTTTCTAGGGTGGGTATACTAACTTGATGTAAGTTGGAGGCTTGTGATTAGAATAGATTAGGTTTTCTTGACAGGTGTTTCCCATTTTGTGCAAGCTGACTTAGGTTTAGATTTGTGATGTGGTCTGTACTGCTGGGGAACCTTTATTTTTTTGGGCTCCGACATACAAATTAGCTTTATCAACCTCAATCAATATATTTCAAAAGGGGTAAATCTGAATAAAACTATTTCAGTTGGGCAGTGGCAAACCCAAAGTGGCTCCACCAAGAGAAGCCAAAGGAAAGACTTTTATGGAGAACGGGGAAGCAAGGAGAGGGACATACTTGATGGACTGTAGCTTAGAGCTGAGATGGATGCTTATGGTTTGATTTCACATCTAAACATTGAGGCATTTCCAGTCTTTTATTTGGGCTTGATTATCTGGGCAGCCACTGTGTCAGAGCCACCTCAGTCTAATGGACCCTTGGCTTAGTTAATTTAACACAATGTTAAAAAAAAGAAAACAGACACGACATCTCAGTTTTTTTTTTTTTTTTTTTTTAACTAACATGAAAAACAATCATGTGGTTACCGGTATTTAACAATTTCATACCTTTAACCCTCTCCTGATATCCAATCTAATATGATTTTGCTATTCACAAGACATCATAAAATGTGCGTGTGTCTCTAAGTGGTTTTATTCTCGTTCTTCAGTTCCCTTGTGTCTGGAGAGAAGTTCACTTGGAGATCATGTAAAGCATCTAAATGGAAGGTGCCTCGTGATACTTGTACTATGGTGGGGGGATGATTTTCCCTCTAACCTTCTGTAGGGTAAATGAATTATCAGGGTTTTTCATGCGCTTCCCCCATTAGCTTCTATGATCAGCACCTGTGGTGTCGTGCCTTCCCCGTGATTGTGCATATCTGGGCTCAGTGGATGTGGGCATGTGTGAGTGGGCTTTGGAGCAGAGAAAAAGAGGCAGTGTCAGCCTGAGTGGAGGAAATGGGAGGAGATGCAGAGAAGTCAGGGAGAACCCAGAGAATGAGCGTGAAGTTTCTTGGAGGCTTAGGAGGCAACTGAGCCTCGCAGCCCTTACCCCATGTCCCCACTGCTGCCCAGCCTGCCTGCCTATTCAGTAACTTCTAAGTTCTTGTCTGGGATTCCCATAATAAAAGAAAAATTAACAAAATAAAAACAAATAAGTGTATTAACATGTTTAATTCATACATATACATGGAAAATACCTAGAAAAATGAACACCAAAGGTAGAATTTAGGCATACATATCATCTTCAGTTACATTAAAATAAAAAAAAAGCTGTGCAAGAGGTAAGATATGGGAAAGCAGCCAGGGCCATAATCCTGGCACACTGATGAGTCTCGTGACTTAGAAATATCCTCTCCCTGCTCCCTGGTACAGAAGGCAGAAAGGAAGACACCCTAACAGAGGGTAATTTTCTCTCAAATGTAAATTGCCCTTATAAAAGAGTAACTTCAATTCTGTCAGGAACTCCCATGCCTGCTGATTCTCAAAAAAAAAAAAAAAAAAGCTTAAAATAGCCCAGGAGCCAAGAGGCATATTTAGGAGTGGCATAGTCTGGTCTCTTGCGATACGAATGCCCTTCTGTTCTCCAGATGAAAGATCTTAGCATAAACACTGATAAAATAATCCTGGAAATTAGCACAGGTCCCAGTGGACAGGTTCCTGAACACGACCAACTAGAACAGAAGGAAACTGCAGCACTGACGTGGAAGCAGTGCTTAGCTCTGTTCTCGTCCTGTCAGCCTGGCATTAAGGGGCACCCAGGGACCCCAAACTGGTAAGAGTGAACCTTCTACTTCTGTAACACTCCTGCCCGACTTTGGTGCACATGGACTGGGAAAACCCTGTTTTCCCATTTAGATGCATTTTTGCAGCTAACTACAGGGTTGTCAGTCTCCGACTTCGGACTGTCTTTTTTTCTGGCAGCTTTCAAGGGAGCAACATGAAAAGCTCAAACAGGATTAGCTTTCTAAATCTGTCTAGCTTCCTACCTGCTCAGCTGTGGCTCCTGTGGTAAAAGAAGGGAACCGCTAGCCTGGGGGAGCTGGGTCAACTCCTTCCTCGCTGGAAGAGAGCTTGTCAAAGGCAAACCAAAAGCTTCCCATGGAGCCATTAGTCACCAAGCAAACCTAAGAAAATGGTGATGCGAGTATTAAAATACAGGCATGGAAAGTTCTATATGCATATTAGTTTTTGAAACCTCTGCCCCCACAGGCACTATTCCTAAGATATCACCACAAACCACTAACCAAAGTTGTGGTCAAAGGCTTCCTACTAAGTTAAGGAAAGGAAATATAACATGACATGAGGTTATAAATAAGCCGTAGAAGTCTCCGTAGGACCTTTCTCTTGCATTGCTGCTTCCGTGCCAACAGGGATTGGCGGGGGTCTCAAGCACCATCTTTCCTCAATGGAGAAAGTAGTCTCCTCTCTTCATCCCATCCAACTGTTCTCATCAACAGCTGTCTAGTGCCTGGGGCACCTCATTACCTTGAGTATCCTTATTCCAAATTTGTCTTGGGGATTAAAAGGTGGAGGGGGGAGGAAGTGAAGGATACTCAGAGCTTAAATGTTGTCTCAGAGCCATTGTACCAGGGAATAGTGAAAAATCTGAAAATCAAAAGCTGTATTAGCCATGGAGCCTGTGACTGTGAGCTGTTGCCCAGGCCCCCTGCGAGCATGGAAGAGCAAATAAGATTGCCAGGAGTTTAACAGTTTGAACAGCTTTGATCCAGCACTCATTATGTGCCAAATGTGATGCTACATCCTTTTTATATATATTACATTACTGAATCTGCTCAACTCCTGGGGGGTTTGTATTATTCTCTCCTATTTGCAAGGGAAGAAACAGAAGCTTAAAGGGCAGGGGACCTGACCAAGGTCACACAGTGTGAGTGTTCCTGAACTTGGAAGTTGAAACCATGACAATTCCAAGCAGTGAGATGACAAAAAGGGAACTGTGTCTCTCGCATTCTTAGAGGTTGTACCACTCATTCTGATCATTTAGGACTTAATATGGTCTAAAATATTGTATCAATTTTTAATTCAGGTTTTATGATACAATTAGGATTGCAAATTCCTTGAGGTTAGACGTAGTTTACTGCTTTGTGTTCTTGCAAATGTCTCAGAGTGATTTGCACAAAACAATAAATGTGCACATAAATAAATCTAAAAGAGGAGAGGTAAATTACTAATTATCAAATGAAGAAAAAAATAAACGAGTTAAAATAAGAAAACATTAAAATGTGTCTCCTGCCAGGCACGGTGGCTCCTGTTTGTAAGCTTCAGCCTATGAAGTGGCCGGGGCTAGGGATCGCGGTTTGAGTCCCGCCTGGGGCCCGTAGCAAGACCTAGGTCCAAAGAAATAGCTGGGCGTGGTGGCGCGCGCCTATCGTCCCAGCTACCTGGGAAGCTGAGGCTGGGGATTGCTTGAGTCTGTGATACCCCGGGCAACGAGAGCCTGCGGTTCCACAGGTAAAAATAGCAAGACCTAGTCTCAAAAAAAAAAAAAATAAAAAAAAATAAAAAAAAATTGTCTCTTACCTTTCCCAGGCTACCGGTTATTTTTAAAAGGAGAATTTCAAGTCTAACTCTAATTCCCAAGGAGAAAAATATCAGTCATGTTAATTAACTTTCTGAAATGGCTACATTGAACGAAGAGGGCAGGGGAAGCCACCAGAATGTGTCAGTGGGAAATGATTCCAGCAAAGCTCCCATGTAAATCAAGCTTGATTCCCAGAAGCCCAAGATTCTCACAACTTCAGAGAAGACTCTCCTTAATCCTTCTGCTCCCTCCAAAGGGCTTATAACTTCTGCAGTGGCTGGAGGGCAGGAGGTGAAGGAGCTCAGCCCTTGTGCCCATGTGAGCAGAAGAGGAGCCATGCACAATCAAGAGTGAATGAGATAAGCAACAAAATCCTTTAAGCAAAGACCCTAGGGCAAAAATGCCAACAACCAGGGTAAATTGAAGGATTTTTTTTTTTTTAATATTTTTGTGGGAAGAAAGCAAGTTACATACAGATAGGCATACATATGACAATACCATAATTACAAATTCATAACCATGCAAAATAATATATTATTTACTGATGTGTGATTTAAAAGTTTCAAATACCACAGGAATGATAGATATCAAATCCAGTGTACTGATTATTATTTATACATTCCCAGAAATAATAATAATAATAATAATAATAATAATAAATTGAAGGATTTCAATCTGCTAAGAGAGAAGAGTCTTCTAGCATCACAGCCTAAAAGAAACCAAGTAAAGGGGCCTCACTGCTTTCTATCCAGAGGGCTGTGCTATTTGTACTGTCCCCCTTTGAACAAAGGGCCCCCACTTGTGCACATACACAAGTGCACACACCCACACCCTAACTGGACCCCATTCTCTTCTTTTTTTGTCAGGTGACTGCTGTGATTCTCCTAGCCAGTGCCGAGCTCTACACCACCATCTCCTTTGCTGGGGACATAACACATATGTGTATCCTTTGCTGGATACACATAATAGTGTGAGCGAGGAAAGTAGCACATAAGTGTTGAGTTAAATCCCCTTTCTCCAGCCCTCTGCTAATTCAGCAGGATCTGTCACCTAGAATTTCTTTTTTTCTCTTCCCTATACACAAGGAGGATGCGCTGCCCTGCAAGACTTCTTTCACTAAATGGGAAGAAGCCCTTTTCCACATTTGCCTGGCACCATTTCTGGCAGTAATCTCTGGCCAGGCAAAGCCCTGCCTTTGGAGGCTGCTCCCGCCCAGACCTGCGGATCAGCCAGCAGGGGTTCAGCCAGCAGCACACATCTGTGCTCATGGCCCAGGGCTGGATGCTCCCTCCATCGGGCCTAGAGTTTCTCTCCCTGGGATGTCAACACCTGCCACCAAGCTCCAATTGCTCCCTCTGTAATGTGATCCACTGCCATTAGGGACCTGGTGCTGTGCCTACTGTTCAGAAAATGAAAATATTTGCGTCTAATTCCAGTTACCAGGTTACAACTGTTTGTAACCTTTACTCCTAGCCATATGCCAGCTTGAAATCACACCACACCCCTTGGGTCTTCCTAGATATCCATGGCCAAAGAGACATCAGCTCTCTGTTGGAAACATATGAATAGCTAAGAGCCATCATGAGCTGTTCATCACCCTAAATACAGGCCACTTTTTTTTTTAATTAAGATAACATTGGTTTACAATGTTGTCTGTGTTTTAGTAGACTAGGGTTTCTCCTTTCAGGTGATAGTACATCACAACCACTACCGAAACACCCAGAGTCCTCATAGTCCTTGATCCTCCCTCCTCTTCTTCACCCTCTTCCTCCACAGATAGCTTCAGTTCAACTATCAGATTTCTAGGGTTTGTTATTAGTTTGGTTTTATTATACCCTTTGTTTGCTTTCTCTATATGCTATATATAAGTGACACCATCTGGCATTTATCTTTCTCCTGATTTATTTTGCTTAGCATAATCCTCTCCAGCTCCATTATTGCTGAAAATGGCAAGAATTTATCTTCTTCAATAGCTGAGTGATATTCTTGTGTATGCATATACCACATCATCCTGATTCACTCATTTGTGCTTGGCACCTAGGTAGTTTCCAGAGCTTTGCTACTGTAAATAGTACTGCAGTGATCAAAAAGAGTGTGAGGGCTGTAGTATGTCACTTCCAGGCTTCCATAGACACAGAAAGGCTTCCATTCTCACAGAAAGGGAGAAAACAAATAGGATTTGTTTAATGTTCCTGAATAAAAATAAAATGCCAGGAAAGAAAAACTCTTATTTAAGAAGGGATAAACCACGAAGTTGGAGGATATGTTATATTTAACAAAGTTATCTCTAAGAAGAAAGGAGACACTAAGGAATGTAGTGATGAAATTAATTGGGTTGCTAATAAAGCAAGTAAAACTAAAAGTAGGTGTCAAAGAAAATATTAAATTCTGGCTCATATTAGCACTCAGAACCACGGGAGACATTTTTTTTATTAAGTGTTAGTATAAGCTATAAGGTCCTTTTGCCCAACCATTGCCCATGATTGTCATTCACCATTTCTTGGTTATCGAGAAAATTATCAAAGTAAAAGTCTGCTCTGGCACAAAGCAAGCTGTGATCTCAACACTTTGTTACCAGGGATAAAGTGCAAGTCTATATTGGAAGAAATAGTGATGAGAGTGTGAAGGAATGTCTCCAACTAACCACAATGAGAAGCTGAGTAGCCATTAGTAGAGGTAGAGAGTCTGTAGGTTTCAAACCAGTTGGGCCATCCTTGTGCAGTGGGGTCCTCGGTGGGAATCCAGTAATTAGTAACAATTAAATCTGGTGAGAAATGATACTACATTTCTAGGTAAATAATACAAACAGAACATCTAGAATTTGTAGTTATTACTGTTAATAACAATAATTCAACCACCGGACTTCGTGCTAGGAGCTTCATAAATTTAATTGCACAAAATCCTCAAAACCAGCAGTGATTCAAGTACTATTTTCATTCTGCATTTTAAGATGGAGAAATTGAAGTTCAGATATAGTAACTTGACTAGTAATTTCCCCGGTAGGGATATAAATCAAAGGTCAGTGATATAAACCAAAGGTCATTTAATTCTTCATTAATCACCCCCCACCACGTTTCCTCACTGGACACCTGTGCTGGACTTAGGATTGCCTCTTCTTGCCTTTAGCCTTTGTGATTCATGACAAGAGGCATTTCAGGAACTTCGGTCTAGTCCATCAGCATCCAACATTACCTGATTACCAATCACTGATACCAGAAGAGCATAGGAGTGAAACTGGTCTGAGCAAATGAAGGACATTGTTCCAAAGGCCAGGAATAATACCTGCTCTCTCTCTAGGGCTCTTGCAATTTGGCTCTCCCTAGGATTAAATAGAAAAATATATGGCTCTCTTAATGACTCAGAGTCACTATACTACCAAGTAAAGAATGCAACGTGGAATGAAGGTATGAAGTCTCCTTTGTAGATGACTGTATGAAGGAAGGGAAGGAACACAGGTTGTTGATGATGTAATTATACTGTAGGTTTAACAAATCTTGAGCTGCACTATCTCTGGATTTCCTTTTATATGAGCCAATGAATTTTCTCAGTATTTGAATAGCTTTTTGTTGTGTAATGATTTTCTGCAACTGAAAACATCTTAGCCAAAACCCTCTTCTGGGTAGGGAAGAGTAATCAGAGCCCATCCAGATGACCTCTGCATATACCCTTTCCATGGATGAGAGGGTAGAGATAAACTACGCCTGGCCAAAAACGCTCCTAGGCAACAAGGTTACAATTTGTATGTAGGATAGCCTGACACCAAAACTTGGGTGTTTTCCAATATACACAGTGAGACCTTTGGTCAATGGTGAAAGTTATTCAGTAATATTCCAGTCCCATGCAGAAGTTAGGCACGGAATCACAATAGATAAAGCCTAACAAGCAATATAATTTTCAGAGCAGAATGCCAGTTACATGCTTGAGTCTGTGGTACCACGGGCAACAGTAGCCTGCAGTTCCATGGGCAAAAATAGCAAGACCCAGACTCAAAAAAAAAAGAGGCTTGTCTAATGGCAGTGGCCCCACAGCAAAGCCCCAAGGGAGGAGACCTACCATCAGCTGATGACTGTCCCTTCAAGGATCTGCTCTTCCAAAGCATATGGTGGAGTCATGCCCCCAAAGCCAAAGACCTGAAGCACGACTGAAGGAGCAACAAAACGTGGCACAAACTGCAGAGATGAGACCCACCAAGACCAAAGGTGCTCCAAAAGCAGTAGAGGAATGATAAACAGCACGTTCTACCAAGTCCGGAGAAATCACACCCTCAACAAGGACTAGGAAATGGATCAAAGAAAAAAAAAGACTAAAGGACTAAACAAGGACAAACAGCAAAAAGAAAGGACGGAAAGAGACCAGGGGAGATGTGGTGTGGGGGGGTATTCCCATGGGAATTAGCAGTTATACAATCATATATTGTAAAATATGCAAAAATAAAAATTAAAAAAAAAAGAAAAAAAGGGGGAAAAAAAGAAAAGAAACTTGTGAACTGGGTGGGGAAAGACCCTTGTCTGGTTGAGTCAACAAGGCAGGAGAACGGAGATATGATTCACGGGCTAACACTCAGGACATTGGACACTGGGTGGAAAAGCAAAGCATGACTTTTCCTGACTTTACTAGATGATGTGTAAGCACTTACTGATATTCTTTCTGGTCACAACTGACTTAGCCACCAGTACAGAGTAGAGTGGCTCAAGTAGAAACACTTTCAAAATAAACTTTTTTTTGGTAAAAAATTGGTTGTAAAGAAATATGAGGGATTCAAGTATAAAGAACATTATTCTTTGCTATGGGGATAAAGGAAAACAGGTGAGAAAGATGTATAGAAAAAAGAAACATAGTAGTTAAGATAGGGAAGACATTATATTTGAGAAAAAACTTTGTCAAGACATGGAAGTGTCCAAAGACAGATGAGTGGTTTGGGAAGATATGGTGTATCTACACAGCGGGACTCTACTCTCATTGTGATCAAAAAAGATAAACTCTTGCCATTTGCTCCAACATGGCTGGTGCTGGAGAGGATTATGCTAATTGAAATAAATCAGAAGGAGAAAAAATAATACCAGATGATGTCACATATATGCAGAATATAGAGAAACATAACAAAGGGTCAGATAAAACAAAGTAATAACAAGCCCTAGAAATCTGATAGTAGAAGTGAGGTTATCTGTGGGGGAGGAAGGGGATAAGTGAGGCAAGAACTAAGTGGAAAGGGAGTATGATGGGCTGTGTTGGAGGACTATGGGTGTTAAGCTGGTGGGTGTGGTGTGGTAACAGCACCTGAAGGGGGATCCTATATTGCTAAAACACAATGTTGTAAGCCAATGTTACCTCAATGAAAAAACTGTGCAAGTGGTTAAGATTCCCATCCCTTCTGCCTCATACATGAGGCCTGAGCAACTTGTAAGTACTTGGCAAAGTCTCAGTGAAGGAATTGATTATGGTTTCTTTCAAAGTAAAGTCTGCCAAAAGATTAAGGTTTGGGTTGGGGAAATAAATAAACAACAAATAAATATATCCAAAAAATTCCATCATTGAAGTAAGCTGCAAATCAGCTAAGGGCCAATAATGAAATGCTCTAATAGTGACTAGTATTTATGTGTCTCTGAAGCAAATATGAAGGAGAACCCAAAATGGCATAAGAATAAAAATAAACCCAGAGAGGAAGCAGTTTCTTAAGTGTAACTTTGGAACAGTCTCATCATTCTGTCATCTCATTCACAGAAAATTGTGAACAAATTGTCTTCCATGAAGGAAGTTGTTTTGTTTTTGTCTTTTTCTTTTTTAAAAAAGTGGAAAATTAGAAGTTGTACTCTAGAGACAAGTTCAGTATCTGGAAGGAAAGCTTCAAAAACTCTGAAATACTAGTGCTCCTAAAAATGCTTGAGTTTATCACCTCCTGCTTTTCCTACACCCTTCCTGATAATAAACACCATCAGCCTCTCTCCACCCCACCAAACTCCTTCATTTCTTATAAAATGGATATCCCAGGCATTGAGTTTCCCTTTCTAAGTAGTCTCCTTTCTGATGCTGATCTTTGTATTGGCTTAGCACTTCCTTTCTTCATTCATTCATTCTTCCTGCCATTCATTCTGTGGAAAATATTGATTAAATACATCTGCACCCCTGATGTAATAAGTACTGTGCTAGGTGGGGGATGCACAAAGAATCTGCTACTCTTTATAACTTTCATTAAAATGAGATTTATTTTCTCTTCTCAGTAATCAGATTTTATAGACTTCTAATTTTCATTTTGAAAAAACTTCTTATGGTATGTTTGCTGATTTCAGGTACCATTAAGTTTCATGTCACTTTTTTGGCAAGTATAATGTTTCCTACTTGGAGTGTTGGGACTTTATTAGAAGAACTATTGTAACTGAGAATGGGGGTGGGTGCTAATATCCCTTTTTTCATCTCCACTCCCACAAGAGAGTTTAAGCACCGAGATGTTGGTAGAACCCATAGAAAGATGAAGCATCCAGAAGCAACATATCATAGTGGCCATGGAAAACCTTTTCTGTCAAGGGAAAAAGAGTAAATATCTTTGGTTCTACAGGCCATCCAGTTCTGTTGATGGCAGGGCACCAGCATTCAGAGACAATGCTGAATTGTAAGGGAGGAGGACTATGTCACAATAAGACTTTATAAATAAACATTGAATTTTGAAATTTTATACTTTCCCATGATAAACTATTATTCTTCTTTGATTATTTCACCAAACATTGCAAAAATCATTCTCAGCTCACTGGTTGGAGTAAAACTGGTGGAGCTGGACTTGGTCCACAGGCAGTCATTTGTTCTCTCCTGCTTCCATGGAAAGCTGTCTTGGTGGGACCTATGCCATTTGCCAACTGGGGCCAGAGAAATTAATTTATTATCTTTGGGTTTCTTTTTATACAGGAATGACAATTTGTCTTCTTGTGTTTGTTAGAAGGAGTAAATGAGAGAGGCAATAGACTGTTTTCTAAGCTCTAAGAGAGGATGGTGGATTGAAGAGTGAGTGGATCCAATCATCTGAATAAACACACTGGTGAAGAGAGGGGAAAAGATCAACAGGAGGCAATAGTTTCTCACTTGAAATAGAATAGTGACTTAATAAAGGTGTTATCATCATCATTATCATCATCAAAAGAAGAACTTACATATACAGAGAATAGTAAATTTCAACAATAGATTCAGAGGGGGCAAAGAATAAGAAAAGTCAGAAGTAGCAGGATAAAGAGAAGAAAAATGTCACAAAAGCATATTATTCCAACACCCTTTGATTTCCTTTCCAAACCCCAGAAATGGATTTTCCACCTCTCTCTTGAATCTCCCAAATATTTGTTGCTATCTGGTAAATCGTGTTTGAAACACTTTCAAAATAAACAATTTTTTCCTCTATAAAACAGGTCAGAAAGAGGCCCTTGATTATGTTAATATTTTAGAATTTTACACATAGGTCTTGATTCTGAGTGAACTGGTGGTTTTCGGTGTACCAACTTCATCACACCCTCAAAAGTTGGTCTCCTTCCTGCAACCAGGACTGTAATTAAGTGTTCCAGGAAAACTCTAACTCTATTGTCAAAGACTGTATTTCTGAGGCTGCTATTGATTTATGTTATTTAAACAACTTTGTATTAAAATAATAATCGCTGTTTAGTTGTCTCCAAAAATATACCCACTAGAGAGTCAGTCCTATATCCTTTAAATTTGCTCTCAGAAATAGAGAACCACTCAAGGTAATACAATATGAATAATAGTAGCAATTAAAATCCTTCAGATTGAGGAAACACTTCTTACCATCCACTCACATTTTCTGATTTAAGAATATAGCAGGCCCAGAGATGGCCAGGGCTGAATACCTAGTCTCTTCCTCTTTCTTTCTCTCTCTCCCTCCTTGGTGCCTTCTCCACACTGGGAGCAGGGAAAATAAAGACAGTCATCAGTCATTTTCTTCTGGTTTCAAGTGACAGTTAAGTTTAGGTTTGCAGCTAATCTACAGATTATCTGACTTCTTACTAACACAAAAAAATTAACTTCTTCATAATTGAGTTTAAACTGAATTATTTTCTAGATGAATCTGAACTTAAGTGATTCTTTAACTTGCAAGATCATTTTTCACCAATCAAATCATTTCCCAAGAACTTATTGTGTTTTATAATAAAAAATTTTAAATAGCTGTAAATAGAAGTAAAATATGTAGCACTCTTATGATGCAGATATTTATGAAAAACTTTTAATGCAAGAGTGTTAGCTCTCTGTGCATTTCTTACCCATCTGCAGGGTAAATGAGTTGGTCAGGCTTTTCCCTCCTCTGGCCTCTATAGCCAACACCTGTGCATGCACAATATTCCCATGATTGTGAATAAGCTTGGGGCCCAGTGGGTGTGGGCTTTGGTGAGTGGGCACATCTGGGCTTCAGAGGAAACGATGTAAGGGTGGCATCACCCAGGGTGAGGGAGTATGAGGTAAAAGTGCACAAGAAAATGTCAGAGAAAAAGAATGAGAAGATTCGCTGGGCACGGTGGCGCATGCCTGTAGCGGCAGCCTAGGACACTATGGCGGGGACCAGGGACCGCAGTTCAAGACCCACCTGGGGCAACATTGCGAGACTTAGTCCCAAAACTATAGCTGGGTGTGGTGGTGCGTGCCTGTAATCCCAGCTACCTGGGAAGCTGAGGCTGGGGATTGCTTGGGTCTGTGAAACCCCAGGCAACGTGAGAGAGGCTTGATTGTCCCCTAAACTCTCAGCCCTGGTGTTGGCCCTGCCCTGCCCCGCCTGGTGTATCTGTGTAACTCCTAGAACCAATAAAGAACCTACCAAGAGGCTGATGCTCACTCCACAATTGGTGTCATGGACGGGCTGGTTATACTACCACTGGCTACAAGGATGGCTGCGCTACACCATCCTTTCGCAAATACTGCAAAGCATGAGTGAGGTCTATCTATGAAACTATAAATAATAAGTAAGAGTTTGCTATCTAAACAGCTGTGAACACATGGCTCTTCAGGAAGATTCCTGATCCAGGTGTCACTTTACCTGTGCTGAGGTCCTGAGTCTGGATGTCATTGACAAACATCACTGAAACTGTAGCTTACGTGTGGAGTTGATAACTTGGGAGATGCCACTTCATTTATGCCCCAACATGCACAATAAAATTTTCTGAATTTGATTTTGATTTGCTTCTCTTAAATACATATTATTATTATTAACACTAAATAAGAGTTTTCACTTTTTTATTTATCGGTGTTCGAAGGCTGTCTATGTTACAGGTGTAAGGTGCTATTCCACTGAATGCAGCACCTTAAAGCACTGTCTTATTTGATCTTCTCCATGCCACTAGAGAAGTACTCTTGTTACTACTATTTTACAGATGCAGAAACTGAGGTTCAGAAGGGTTAAGAAGCTTGCTCAAGTTCACAAACCCAAGTGTGCCAGGCCAGATGTATATTTGAGCACAGGCATATCTAATTCCAGAGTCTAAATTCTTCAGGTCAATCCAATCCCTTCATTCTTGACATCAGGATAACTGTGTATATCATTAGAATCTCCAAGTTCCTTAAAAATATCTGGAGGGGTTGTTTTAACTTAAGGTTATACAGTGACAATAGAAATAACTATTGAGGCAAACCCAATTTATATTTTGAGATGTATACATATTTGACAGTTGATATATATGTGATTATTTATATATACATTTGCTGATATATATGTGATTATTTATATATATATAATATGTAGACACACATATGTAGTATATATGTACAGGACATATATTATTCATGCCAAAAACACAGAATTTGATTTCAAATCTTTACACTGCCATTTATTAACTTGCCCGTAAGCAATTCTTTTAATTTTTAGCTGTTGTCATTTTCCTCATCTGCAATGGTGATAATAATACATTCCATAGGGTTATTAATGTGACAGCTAAGTGAGTAAATTCTCCAAAGTGTGATAAAATAAAAAAATAACTCTAACAGCTGGTTCTGGAGTTATACAGAAAGATAGAATTGTCTCAGAAAAGAACATGCCAGGATGCTTGGGGTGAAGCTGTGAGAAGATTTGGAATGTAAGAGTCGGTGATAAAGATGCAGAACTCTGCACGAAAAATTGACAAGGCTTGGAGGAAAGATCTCAGGAGAAAGGTATCAAGAGAAAAAAATCTAAGAATGTGCAACCAGGGGTTTTCCAAAAGAGACCACTTCTAATATCCACCTTGAAGTTGTCTATTTCTCTGTGATGTAAACACCCCCAACGCCTGCCAGCCCATTGCTGCAGGTCTTAGGGCAAGCTACACAGGGACAGTTGAGTGGCTTGAGAAAGAAGTCAAGGAAAAGAGACAAGTTCCCCCATTTGGGCCAGTGCAGAGCAGAGAGAAGCCACAGGAGCTAGGAGTGGGTGAGACAGAGTCGGGCAGAAATTTGAGTCAGAAGCTTTCTTCAGAAAAAGAAATTCATAGAAATCAAAGAATGACTCTGAGCCAATGTCCTTAAGATGTGAGATAGGGATAGCAACCAATTGTAATTAAATCTGAAAGAATAAAGAATATCTGGATTATGTTTTCATTTAGTTAATATCTATTAAGTGCCTAGTATGTGCCAGAATATTTTATAGGCACCAGGGATACAGTATTGAAGAAAGCAGGCTTCCTGCTCTTGACCTTACTTTCTAGGTAGGAGACAGAACAAAAATAGATGAGGGAAACAGATAATAAACAAATAAGAAAATAAGGAAGATCATTTTAGATAGCATTATGGAAAAAATATTGAGTTTGTGTTGTAATGTGGGGATAGATTAGAGGTCAGATTTGATTAGTAGATCAGAAAGGGCTTAGTGGAGGAGGTGTCATTTGACCTAAGCCCTGATGGATGGAATGAAACTAGTCATATGTAAATCCTGGGTCATTCACTCCCAGCAGAGGAATGGCAAGCACAAAAGCCATAAACAGGAATAGCAGGGATCAGTGGAATTGATACTGGGCTAAGGGGACAGAGATTGATGAATTTCTTAGGACTTAGCTATATAGCAAAGCACCACAAATAGTGTAACTTAAAATAACAGAAATTTATTGTCTCACAGTTCTCCAGGCTAGAAGTTGGAATGAAAGTGTTGGCAGCGTTGGTTCCTTCTGAAGACTGTGAGGGAGAATCTATTCCAGGCCTCTCCCATAACTTCTGGTGGTTTGTTGGCAATCTTTGGTGTTCTTTGGCTTGTAGATTCATCACTCAATCCTCTGTCCTTGCATGGCATTCGCCTTGTGTCTCTTCACATAGTTCCTCTTGTTGTAAGCACACCCATCATATTGGATTATTAGATTTACACTAGTGACCTCATTTTACCTTGATAACCCACATAGAGATTCCTTTTCAAAATAAGATTACATTGTGAGGTATCAAGGATTGAACTTCTACACATCCGTTTTTTTTTTTGGGAGGAGGGGGGACACAGTGCTACCCATAGCAATCAGACAGAGAAAAGTGTTTAGGTTTTACTTTATAAGCTCATATCAAACTCCACAGCTCTGGTCTGTGGCAAACAGTAACTGATAGTAAGTATCACTACTATGCAGAGATTATCTTAAAATTGCAAAAAATGAATAGAATGATTTTTTTACAAAATAAAATTGAATTGTCTCACTATCCTGGCTGGAAATCCTCCAATGACCTCCGTTCGAGTCTAAGACAGTCCAGGTTCACAATCACAGCCCCCTGGCACTTGAACCCTGTGTGATTTCAGATGTCTCCTACCAGCCCTGCAGTCTCCTGCCACCCAACACACTGCATTCCCTTGCCCCCAAGCACCCAAAGCAGGTCCCCACCCCAGGCCCTCTTTGAACTGCAGCTTCTGCCTGGAACTTCTGTCACCCAGATAATATCTCTAATGTGGTACAGACATTGTGGTCACCACAAATGCCTCCCAGTTCCCAGAAAGGCATTTTTCAAGCCCTCTTTCAAACAACAGCTGCCATCACATTCTTTTTCCTGCTCCACTAAGCTTTCCTCACAGCTTCTCTAACTACCTACACTTATTACACACACACACACACACACACTCACTTATGTCAGCTCTATGGGAGCAGGGAAAAGCAGGTTGCTGCCAGGGGCTTAGCTTCCAGAACAAGGACTGTCCCCAATGTGTGTTGACAAGGATCAAGGGTGCTGATGAGCGAGTAATGAGCCTTTGCCTCAGAGTATAATCTTTGCTTTGGTGTCTGCGATCCACAAATTTCCCAAAATTTCTTTGCATCATCAATAATCAACTAGTTCCTCTATAAATATGTTCATTGTAAAGGACTCAGAGATGCCTATCAAAAAATTTTTTTTCTCTCAGGGACACAGAGTTTAAGAGTTCTGTTTATGTGTTATTTTGTATTCTTCCTCTTGTGGTTGCATACATCTGGGTTTTGCAGGGGTGCATGCTAGAAGCCAGCACAGGCGAGGAAGAGGGAGTTCCCAAAGATCAAAAGAGCAGTTAAGTCAAGTGACTACTAGGGACCTATAACATTTCCCTCTAAAGAGTAAAAGTAAGTTAGGCAGTAACAAAATAGGAAACAGTAATTTTTTTTGCATTACAAGATAAAACTGCCCATATTCTGTAACCACACAGGAAAATCAAGCAAATTGGTTTCAAATCCCATCATCTCATATTGTTTTGTTTAGAATCCCCAAAATCGTAACACTAGTTGAACATTTACTTTATGAAACTGATTTAAAACAAACGACTTTTCACTATTTGCAGTCTCACTCAATCTTTAACAGATCTGCCACTACTACCTATATTCAAAAAATGTGCCATTAGTTCTTAAATTAATTCCAAAGACACAACCCAAAAATGTTTGAGAAGATGCACTAGCACTGAAATAATAGTTTCTCAATGTTCCCATTCAATTGAGTGCACAAATTTTGCTCAGATTTTTTTTTTAATTGAGAGATACCTTATAATAAACATACATATTTAGTGTGTGGTACATTAACTTTTCCAGTATGCATCTCAGTTCATTAAAAATGCTTCATTACAACTTTCACAAATTATTTATGAGAAAATTACATAGTCTCTAGGAAAAGAAATTTTAAAAATTACATAATTTGGCAATGCATAGTGCTCATCAAACATAGTAAACTACGCGAATAATTATAAAAATTACTATTCTATATCTTTGGTAATTCCCTGTAGGTTCTTACTTTAAAAAGAGGCTTTCCTTACAAGGGTGCTTATTCAAAATGCATTCCTGATTAAATGCCACATTCTAGTAGTAAAACTACTGAGAAAAAAAAGGGGGGGAGTAAAGGAGTAAAAAGTAAAAGAGTAAAGAGAAATGGGGGGGTGGGGAGTAAAGGAGTAAAACATAAAGGAGAGGGAAAAAAAGGAAAACAAATGTTTCTGTATGACAAAAATTTTCATATTTACTCAAAACCCCAGTAATCTTAAATAGTATTTGCTACAAAAATTTTTTGTAAATCCAAAACACTTATGAGGCTATTAGAGTTCCATTGCTAACCTTGATTGCTTATAAATTAAGGTGTATATCTCTTTTCAAACTGTTGTTATGATTAGAAATTTGAACTTAGTGACCACTTTACCCACATTAGCCAATTCCTTCAAGTGAACACTGAAATTTTTTCACATGACTCAATAGCCCACTTCAAATAATTTACTATCTAATTCAGTCAAAAGAAGAGGATGGGTAATATACACAAGCCCATTCATTTCAATCTCAGAAAAAGTCACAAGGGTATAGTATAAATAATAGTGCCCCAGGAGAGTAATGGAGAAAGCTAGCTAGAAAGTTCTCGGTGTCAGAGGGTACCCTTTCATGACTAGGCTAAGGCTCGTCTGGTCTTCAGTCTGTGTGACAAGGATTTTTCATAATGAATTAGTGAATGTGTTATGGCATATTATAAAATTTAAAAAGACAATTCACGAGAACAGGGAAGTTTCACACTGAGGTCAAAGCCAGTTGGATGTAGGCAAATAACACAGAGGTATCTTCTTACAAGAGAAAATCAAGGGGCTCAACTCCAGTTACAACAAACTAGAGAATGCTCCTTTTGCTGAATTGTTTCAGGGACATATCTGCTGTAGAAACCAAGAGTTAGTTGTAGACGGCTGCAGCTCTTGAAACCAAATAGCCACCAGGGAAAATGGAAACAGAAAGGCTTAAATATATTCCCTCCACTTTCCCCAGGGCTCTTCTTTATGCCCAAGGCACTTCTTGTGGAAACAGCCTTAAGAGAGAAGCTTGTTGTTTTGAAAACTTCCCTTGTCTTTTTGGAACACTGAGAAAAATACTTAGGTGTTTTCATTCTTCCAGTTCTGCCTACTTTTCAAGCAAAGTTTATTTTTCATATATTCTAGCTCCTGTTGAAGTATTTAGTTTTGCTCACCTGAAAGTTATTTAAATGACTGATTCAAAATTTAAGTGATTTTAACACTTTGTAGCCAAATGTATTAATCATTCATACAAAGTGTATTTATTGAATTTCCAGAGGATACAGGAATAGAGTAATGAAAAGGCTGACAAGCCCCATATTTTTAGGAAACCTTTATGTAGTTGAGGAGGTGCTATAAAAATGAATAAATAATTAAACAAAACCAAAAAAAGCAAATAGTGCCAAGATTCAACAGCATTATGACAGAGACAGACCAGTGGCTCTTCTAGACTAGGGAAGTCCTCTCTATAGAGGCAATATTAAACTGAATGCTGAATGACAAGGAGCCAGTTAGGCGAAGATGAGCAAGAAAAGGTATTGCAGGTAGTGGGCACAGCCAAACCAAAGACCTTAGAACAGAATGAGTGTGGTCTGTTCCAGGAGCAGGAAGAAGGCCAGGTGGAATGAGTTTAGAGCAATGGGCATGGGATAAACCCTAACCACAAAATTAGCAGCTGTTGCTGTACTCTCAGTTGAGTTGGAAAATATCAAGGTAGTAAATCCTTATCTGACTTTTGGCCCCTTCCAATTAGTTCTTCTATTCTGTTCCCTTCCAATCCAATCTGCAATTTACTGCTAATTAATATATCATGCTAATTGATTCAGCTTCCATGTTCAAAAACTACCTTCTACACCATCTGTCTATAGAAAATATTCAAATTATTTAGTCTGACATTTATAGACCTCCAAAATCTTACACAAAGCAATGGATTAATTTTTCTATCTCCTTGCCCCCCCCATAGGCACTCTCCTCAAACCAAACCTTTTCATCAACACGCCTTTTAATTTATCATCTTGATTCTTTTTACCGATCCTTTACCTACCTACCATCCAGCATGACCAATGACCTTTTCCTTCCTCTCAGCAAATCCCTATCTATTTCTATCAGTTAGAAATACTTTTGTAACTAGCAAAAGGAAAATGCTACACAGAACAGTTTATTAAAGGAAAAGAGAGTTCCTGACTCAAATGACAGTCTAAAGTAAAACAAACTTCAGGTAGAGTTTGATCTAGAGTCTAATGATGTCATTTAATTTGAGAACATATCTTACTCTATGCGGTTCCCTATGTTGACTTCATTCTCAGGCTGGCTCCCTTCAGGATGGCAAAACTGGTCACTATAGTTCTAGGTCCTGTACTGGTTAAATTGTGTTTTTCAAACAATCATATACACCTGTAACCTGTGAATGTGATATTACTTGGAAAGGGGTCTTTGTGGATGCAATCAAATTAAGGAAAGGTCATGCTTAGATTGAATACTAATTTAACGAGTAAGTTCTTAGAAGAAAGAAATCTGGTCACAGATATAAACAGGGAGATGGTTCTATGAACATAGTGGCAGAGATATGAATGATGCAATCACAAGCCAAAGAACCTCAAGATCTGCCAGAAAACAACAGAAGCTAGAAAATGCAAGGAAGCATTTCTTTGGAGAAAGTATTACCCTGTCAATATGTTGATTTTGGATCTCTAGTCTGAAGAACTGGAAAGAATAAATGTCTATTGTTTTAAATCGCCCAGTTTGTGGTGACTTTTTACAGCGGTCCTGTAAAGGAGCGCTGGAGGAGGGTAGAGAATGATATAGTTAGTAGTTCCCAGGGGAAAACTTTTCAGAAACTTTTCCTCATGTTTCCTGTGCCCATGTCAAAATTAGTCATCTGGCCCCACCTGGAGCTAAAAGAATATATCTCTACCATTAATCAACAAAGTAAAATAGTAGAGAAGGGATCACTCCACTCTTCCTCCTCCTCCCAAACAAACAACAGACAAATAAACCCAAGGTATGTCAAGGAAGTAGGGATATAAATGCCAGGAAGCAAGTAACTCTTCTATTGCTAGCTAGCAGTTTGGATAATTCTAGCTAGAAGTTGCAGAAGATCTGATTCTGAATTAAATACTGAAGAAAGATCTCATGTAAAAGATCCAGAAGCAGATCAAGCTTCTGTACAAAGAGGGTCCCAGCGCTGCATCTTTCCTATTCTCCAACTTTAGCCTTATACCAAGGGAAAGCTTTGTCTCCATGTCAGGCTCCCTCAGGATCTCAAACTGGCCTCCAGAAGGAACAAGGACAACCAACATCCATTTCATATACAGCGAAATAGAATAAAAATTTTATTCAAGATTATGAAATAAAAAACCTTCCGTTCAGACCAACTAGAGCTATTTAGGTTATGTGCCTCTCCATAAGCAGAGTCTATTCTTCAGGAAAGGCATTGCACACTTTAGCTCTGATTGAATCACAGAGGAAGGGAGGATAGTAATGCCATTATTGGCTTACCATTAGACCAACAGGGATTTTACTTTGGAATTTTATATGGACTGCTTCCTACAGGATATGTATCCTGCATAAGGGAGGACTTTTAAGAAATACAAAAAAAAAAAAAGGGGGGGGGGTGAGTAGATACTAGACAACCATTGTTCATCACCATTTCTTTTCAAGTGATAATTGAATCCTACCTCTTCCACAATACTTTTCAGATTACTCTAACCCAGAGTAATTGGCTTCCTCTCTGATTTCCTTCAGCACTTATTGCACAAGGTGACATTTCACATTTACCTTATTTTTTAATGATATGTTAGCCTATGTATTCTAACCTGATCTAAATCCTTAAAATGTATGTGTTAACCCTTTTCTGTTTATGCAGTATATAAATTTGGCCAGAATATTTTATGCTCAATAAAAATCTATTGCTAGATTTAGTGGCCTCTAACATAAGCAAATCCAGGCAACCTTTAAATTTAGTAACAGATATCTAGACCAAGCAACTAATTCAACTCTTCCTTCTTCCTAATAGAAATTCTCTCTTGCTCATCATCTCACAGGAGTCTTTCATGCAGATAAATAGGTGATTCTCAGCCTTGGAATTCACTTATACTTAACAATAAAATAGATTTTGAGCCTAGTTAAATAATGAGAAACACTAAGAATATATGGTCTGGCTAATACTTTGAGTAAAATTCTGGACAAGATACAAAAACTAAAATGGGAATACAAGTTTCATTATTGAAATTGAGTAAGATGAAGGAAAAAAGACCCATTCAATTGTGCAATGATGTTTTAGTCACCTTTTCCATTTTAATAATATAAAGTATAATTGTGCTTTGGGGGCCTAATCTAGAAGTCATGCATAGTGGTTTTAGAGTAGATTACTCAACATTTTATCATTATATCTGTGCTATGTTTTTAAATGATTATTTCATGTTCAGGAGCAAAAATTTTAAGAATGATTAGGTTACCTAAAATCTCAGTGATCTCACTTGGAATGTGATTATTAAATTTATTGAGCATTGTAGTCATTGTTAAGATTCTTCAGGATACTTGAAAGCTTCTGTACCAATGAATTTCAGTATTTCTGATGGTTACTATTGTTCCCATTGAGGATATAATGAAAAGGTAATAAAGGTGGTCAATATTGTGATTCAAAAGAATTCATTATTTAAAGAATGAAAGCAGTTCAATCTTTATTTTTAAAAATTGGAAAGAGTTGAGAGTAGAAATATGTAGACAAAATCACCTTTCCTATCAGTGGGAGAATAGGATGAGGAAATTGGATATTCATACTCCCCCACCTTCAACAGACAACCAAGCCTGACTTGAATGCTGCAAATGCATTAGGACCGATGGGCCACCAGAGCAAGCTTCAGTCTCATTTTTAAAGAGAATTTGAACAGTAATAGTGATTCACATCTCCAGGAATATTTAATGTCTCTTGTCCATTATCAAGTCACTAAACAGAGAAATTAGCACTGCCTCCTGAAGGATTCAACTTCTATGTGCTAATTCTGAGCAATTCCAGGCCCATCCTTTCCCTCTTGTTTTCTAATTATGTTTTCTAAGCAGGTATCTATATTCCTCTGTACCAGCTTAAAGAGCTGGTAGGGAGGGTGGGGGTAGAGGCAGTAGAAGGAAGGTATTTCAAAGACAACAACATAAAAATGGTCTGCACAGCTCACTGGAGAGAATTTCCAAGGCATAAAGAGAAAGACAGTTCCCATTTCCCCAAAGAGAAAGCACATCTGGAACTAAATGTTGAGGAAACTGTTGGGTCATACACAGGATAAACCCTCCTAACCGAGCAGACACTGGGAAGCCAATCGAAGATAGTGGTGGAGGGAGTCATCAACTTGAGTCCAGATGTAGCTTCACACCTCAACAGGTATCCTGGAGAAGTTCCTTACCTTTTCCAAGCTTTATTATTATTTTTTTTAATCTCAAACATGACAGTGATAGCAGTCCTTACTCAGCGGGGTGGTGGTGAAGATTAAATGACCTAATCCATGTGAAGCAACGAGTCAAGAGTCTGGAACATTCACATTCCGTGAATGTGAGCTATTATTCTTAAAATGATGAGGAAGCCAGTCTGACCTGGCCCCACCTGGGATCCCCTGGCCCAGAGCTGTCAACCCACCAGCCAATGATGCACACATGGGAGAGGCTGCTCCACTCATTTCTGTCCTCTTTGCTGTCACTTTGCTTTTAGAATGATTTCTTTCAGCAAAGATAAAAAGAATAATGTATCTATTTACATAACACAACCCTTATAGTCTCTTTTCTCTCTGAAATGCCCTGGTATTATCAAATTAGAAACATTTTGAAGGTGACATCCACTAGAACTAATCAAACGGAACAATTTTTGTTCCTTGATATTGCCCTGAAGTCTCAATATTAATCTAACAGCTGCGTTACTTTAGAGGAGGCTGGGAACACTTCAAGCTATAGATTCTCGGCACTTGGTAGCTGCAATCAGCAATCAGCTGTAAACAATATGATTGTTTACACAATCATATTACACTAATATTCTCTATGTGTGATGTGATGTTGCTTTCTAATGCCAGCATTCCATCTTTGCAGAGAATTAGAAGTCTACAGGGAAAGGAGTTACTTCTGCTCAATCCAAAATCCAGTTCTTTTTTTAATCCCTGTGATCTGCTGAGTTTATAACATGAAACTTTCTTGCATCTCAAATCTCATATCAATATAACTTTAAGGAATCATTTAAATCTTACCTCTTGAGTATCAAGCTGGTATTTGCATGGCTTCATTCTCTGTGATTAACAACGGAATGTTACTTGAATTTTGTTGCTATGTCTAAAGCATATCTGCAGTGCACTGTAATGTTAATACATGTAGATGTCCTTTGCATTTAAAAGGATGCTGGTACTGTAGTCTCTCTTGCATGAAAATGACCCCCAAAAGACAGGTGTAAAATCAAATGCTCTTGCCTTCTCCCCATCTCATAGGCTTCACCTCAATAGCTTCAACAATGTTTACAAGATAAATGAAAACTGTCTTTCACATACTTTTTGTATCTACTAAAAATGAGTGTTATTTCAGATTAAAGTTTCAGATGTTTAATGTGAACCCCTGAATCACTTACACTGTTATAAAGCAATATTACCTCAACAAAATTTTAAAATATAAATCTAGACTTTTATCTAAATATCTCAGTGGATTCCATGTGGAGACTGGTTTTATACATACCATTCAAATGGTAGAAAAACTGATTAGACACAAAAACATCAAACTGTGGTACCTTGTAAAATATTGTTATAATCTGTCAAGAAAAAAATTTTCAAAAATTTTATGCCATTTATTACTAATGTTTATGATTATGATCATCTTTAATGCTTTCTTGCTGTAGTTCTTCTGAGTCTAAATATATATTCTCATTATTAAAATTCAAACAGTGTAGAAAAGGACAAATAAGGTAGTAGCTATCACATGTATCCCCATTCTTTGAAAACAGGCACCTTTCACATTTTACTAAAGACCCTTGGAAACATCTCTGTATGATATAAATATATGCATATAACGTCCTAGATTTGACTTTTCCAGTCATGGATACATTTAGACATTTTCCTATGCCAATAAATATCAGTGAGTCTATGAGTCTCATTTGTCCTCTTTCCCTTTCCAGGTAAGAGTACAATGCCCAAGTGGAATAATTGGTGTAGAAACAGGTAAAAGGAGTGGAAGATGCTGCTCTCCACCCTACTTCATAATGATATAGCACTCACAGTATTAATATGTCATTGTTTTCCAACCTTATCTCTTTATGATTGATGCCATTTCCAATATTTCACCATTACAATTTTTAAGCCCATTTGTCAATACTGTTTTATCTGAAGTGACTCTTTTCTGTGTTTTGAAATATCGTATAGTTGAGGAAACAAATTCTGACAGTGTTGTTTCTGTTCAATTCTGAAATCTTTGATGCCTTCAACTTATATACAAAAAAGAATAAGTTACTTTTTCTTGATAATATGAAAAGCAAACTTATGAAAAAAATCTTCATTAGAATCAAAGAAATGCTTTCACTGACTTTCTTATCTAACAACCAATGCAAGGTTTAATTGCTAACAGAAAATGGCTGTTTTTTGTGTCAGATTTTGTTTTGGTAATTCTGGCAAATTACACAGAAATAAGAATTCATCCCTGTGGAATATCTCCTTTTCCTGACTCAGTAAATTGAAGCTGCTCAGTCCATTTGGTCATTCTATTACACCTCTGACATCAAAAACAAACACTTAGAATAGCCAAAAGACACCACAAACCTGACTATTCAGAGCCAGGTCCGTTTCCAGAAAGTTAAGACAAAGATCAACTCAACATATGCACATTTCATCTTCTTATGGCTAAAAAGAGTTATTCTCTTGGAAATACACTACCCGCACATTCAGTCATTCACTCATTTATTCGACTAGTAGACTGCAATATATAGAACACTCTGGTGACTCACTGTCCCCACACACACTGGTGACCAGGCCAGGCTAGTCTGTCTCCAGGCTCTTGTTGGTATCCTGATCAGAAGCTGACCCAACTGTATTCTCTTTCACAGTTCCATTGCCTTCCAGATGACACAGCACCCTGAAGAGCAGTTCTGAGCATGCCTGACTTGAAGTGAGACCAGAGTTTGACCCCAGTGCAAGCTTGAGGAATTGTTATCTTTACATCTTTGCCTCAACCTCAGAATGTGGGGGCATGCTAAATTATGAGCATGAAAGGCTCTGGTACATACTAGGCCTTTTAAAAAGTGTTCTATGGAACTACTCTATTCAGCGTCAAAGCAAGAATAATCCTCATCTTGCTCTCCTTCATGATTTAAGTCAAAGAAAACCAAAAACAGCATGTCTGTCTACTCAGATCTGTGTTAATCCTTAACTACCAGAAAATTAAAAATTAATTCTTTGTTGTCAATGTGGCCCCAACTTTTTCTTGCTGAAAATTAAGATGTAAGGGGGACAAAGGCAGTCAGTCATCTGCACTGAGCGGCTTGCAAGGCAGAGCTATTGTTTGATTCCTAATTCTCACTCTCTCCTTGTCTTGACCCATGTTTCAAGGTCAGGTACAGTGATTGCTGACCCTTTATTCAAGATGAAGGCTTTAAAACAATGGAAGAGAAACTATAATACAAAGCTTTTTTCTTGTTCCCACTAATAATCAGAAAATCATTTCAACATGCAAATGTAAAATCTAGAAAAATAACTAGGGTAGAGCAATTACCTTAAGAAGAATATTTACCAGGAGATTCAGTAATGATTTTAGGTCAGGGGCTTGGTTTTGATTTTTATTAGTGGCAGGAAGGGTGCAGTACTAGAAAAGTTTTGGAAGATGCTGTCAATTTTATGTTGAAATGAGAATCAGCTGTTTCTATAATTTATTTTGAATAAAACTTCTTAAGTGTTTTGGAAAAAGAAAAAGAAAATCATTTCCCCTAGTGGTGAGTTCTTGTGACCATCTCATGCCCAAACTGAAGTGGAAAAGAACAGTGACATCAGCTATTAATTGTGTTAAAGTAGATCTGTCCTACCACAGCCCTGGGAAATGGGAAAAGCAACAGCAGTTTGTTTTGACTGCGAGTCCTCTGATTATCGACCACCAAGACCTCTCCGCACTGCTCTTTCTCCAGTTATTTCTAACCGTTCGAAAGTTTTTTATTTCCACAATCTTGTTAGACTCTCTTCCTAACCTTGCCGCTGTTCTACCAGCAAAGCATGTTGTACAGATAACTCTTTTGATCACATATGTTAAGGAGGGAACCTCTTTAGGATCGTTCACTCCAGCTTTCTCATTCCTCAGATGAGGAAAAGTAGCAGAGCCAGAATTTAACTTGGCCCAGCGACTTCCAGAACAATGTTTTCCAACTGGCTGCCTCTCCAAAGGAAAAGCTTGTCACCGATAGTTTGTTTTTGAATTGGGGAGCTCAATTTTCCCTGTTTCTTAAGAAAGAAAAGACAGGAAGGAAGAATGGCTTTACCTATCCTGCAACTCAAATGCCTGGTCTGGGAATCGTGAGTCACTCCAGCAGTGGGACTTTTTAATGAGGTTCTGATTACATCTTATTAATTGGCAGAGACATTCAATCAAGTGATCAGTTTTCCTGGGCACAGCGTTTTCTGTCTCATCCACCAAAATATAACCCTACCATGTTCACTTCAAGGAAGAAATGTCTCTCTGTGGCTCCTGACCTTCACTGACCTGGAATAAGAACATGTGTGATAATAAAAGTCTCTAGAGATATATATTTTGAATAGCATCTTTGTCCAATATATTCTCTTCCTAGAACATTAGAATTTGTTTTATTGAATTCATGTGCCAATTTTTTTAACCTCCATCAGAGTATTGTATAATTTAGGAACACATTATTTTAAAATTGTGGCTTTCATTAAAAATTATCATTTATCCTTTCCTGTATGTACTTTCTTGCAGTAAATTGTGACATTTTTGTTCTTATCACAGCAAGACAAATTCACTTTGGGAAGATAAATGTCACATTTTAATGAAAACCAGTTAACAGTGTGGAGGGGATAGTACACCCAAAAGGGAAACAAAGAGGTGCACATTTTGACATTTCTCATTCTTCTTAGCTACCACATAAGATTTACCTTTATTTTTTAATATCGAAGAACTCACCCTGTAAATTACATCAGGGTGATGAACCAAATTCCTTGGGAGTTCATTGGCTCTCACCAACTAAAATCAGACAAAGCCTTCTCACATAAGAAAAGTATACAGTCAAATGGGAAATGAAAGAAAGCGAAGGAGAGTGGGAGAGTGAAGTAAGAAAGGGGCCATATGAACATGGGAGGTAATCGGGGAGAGCCATTTCTTCCATTTGAGATCTGGGAAGGAGACTGGGGGCCTGTGGCAAGGCCAAGATTAAAACCAGGAGATGCATCCAGCTCTTGGAAACTTTACCTCTCTGTCATGGATCATACGCAGAAGTGAGCTACAGAACTCCATGAAGCATTTTACGTATAAACTCATAGTTCACTGGGTTCAGACTTTCCTGCTGTCTGGCATCTAAACCTTTTTCCTAGGTTTGGGAAATTTCTCATACTGTGACTTATAGGGGATCACAGAGACTACTTTCACTAAAGAAGCAGAAAAGGGTAAAAAGCAACTTTTCCTGTGCGCCAAGGGACAGAGCGTGAGTGCTGCCCTGACTGACTAACCCAGGGCTCCCACTCAGGTGTCAGCAATGGGAGCCATTATTAGGAATTCATGCCAGCTGCAGGTACTATCATACTTGGCATCCACGTCAGTAGCAGCAGGAGAAGCTGAGGCACACAGGAACAAGTGTTGGTGACTCGAACCCCATTCATTAGGTGGTGGCAAGAGCAGCCTCCCTGACCCAACCTACTGAATCCAAGCATTAAAGTGCAGTATCATGCTTTGCATCTAGTGGAGCCTGAGTGAATATTTTTTGAATATTTTCTGACCCATAAAAATGGGTCAGAATTTGATCTTGCAGAGTTATGATATCTATTTCTTCAATCTTTATATATGTGGCTAACCCTTAATGTAATGGTTGAACTCCTGAAAACACATTAAGTATGGTGCCCAGTGAATTCTGTTTGAAATAGAGTTCATTGATATTTAAGGGACTTATGGAGAAGCCTTTGGTGACTTCATTATGCCTTTTTGAAGTAGGTAATCAGCCTTTCATTCATCTGTAGTGTTGATTTGTAGTCTTTAAAACAGTCACAGAAAATATTACTGTCATCAAATAAGTTGTCACTGAAATGACCACCAAAATCCTCTCCATAGCCCTTATGATTTGAGTTCCTGTCTGTCTTTCCAATGGTTCCCTGAAATGCCAACTCCACATGACCTTGGTGTACATAAGCACATAGCTAAGCAACCAAAATGGGTACATGAAACAGTTCTCTTTCAAAGTCAGCCAAATGCTGCAATTCCAAAGGACTGCCCTGGGCTTGGCTACCTGCAATTACTGGATGTTAAGGGCAACCTGCCCTTCCAGTTGGCATCAGGCCAGCCTCAAGAGACTTCAACAGCCATTTGAAGCCAAAATTTGTGGAGTGCCACCAACACCGGGCCAAGGAGAACACAATGTTCACTCATTCTTGCTTAGAAAAGAATGGCTCCTGAAAAGCATTTTTAAAAGGTTTTATTGAAGAAAACTAGAGAAGAGAGAGTTGAGATTTTGCAGTCAGTCAGTCACTCACTTGCTGTGTTCTCAGAAAATTTCTTACCCCTTGGAGACTTTGGTATCCTCCTACATAATATAGAGCTAGTAAGACTGCTTAGCTAATAGAATACGTGGGCATTAAATATGAGTATGGATACAAAATACATTATCAGCAATAATTATGGCTCTGTAATCATTAGCTTTTATGATAACTATGTGTTCATAAGATGCCAGCTCATCAACAATTTATGATGCCATCTGAAACGAGTCATGGCAACACATATGTCATAGGTAAGTGGCTGATTGTCAGTGGCGTATAGAATTTGACCCCCTCCTACTTCAAATACCATGATTCTTATATAACCTGTGGTCACCATAGATTTGAAGAGATGTTGTACAGGCATTAGCACCAATCAGACCCTTCATAAAAATACCAGCTCTTTTTTAATGTATGGGCCTTTGATGCCCCAAAGTCCACATGCTACAGGAGAAGCAGACCCAAACATAATGCTTCGTGGTAAAGGGCCTATGGGAAATCCTATCTCCATTGCCAGACGAATTCTTAGCCTTAAGAATTCAGACCTTAGCCAATCAGGATATTGAGTCCCCTGGGTCAAAAATTCATATAATAAGAGGAGTGATGAGATGTGAGTTGCCATGAGCAGGCATTTCAGACACCACCAGCCATAGCTGCTGATAGGCCCAGGGCACAGGTACTGCACTTTGAGAAGCATCCCTAGTTTGAAGTTGGAGGCCTACAAAGCAGACAGGCTTTGTAGGCGACACTGAACTTCTTTGTTAGCTGGTGTTGGCCAAAGAATACTAGAAAGGCTCAGGTTAGGCTGCAGGGCACAATGAGATACCTTCTTCCTCTTCTTTCATATGAAACTTCCTTCAGAGTCTCTTCCAGCCTTCCCAGTCCCTGCCAATATCCTTGCACAAGTGCATTTTTACCCAATAAAATGAACAGGTAAAATTCTACTACATGTAAGCTCCAGGATGACCCTGGCTAACACTGGGATGGTGGAGGCTTCTGGGTAGTAAGTCTCTGCTTGCCTTCAGGCACCAGGAACACTGCTCTTCCTCCTTCTAAACCTATTTTTCAATGAGTCCTCTCCCAGGTGAATTATCCCAAGATTCTTCAACATCTCTTTATTGTAAATGCTTTTCAGATCTTTTACTATCTATCCTACTTGTATCAAGAAATGGGGGGAAATTAAGTAGAAAAAAAAAAACAGAAGATACAGCAAGAACATACTCATCCTTGCTTCTTATGTTAAAACGGTGTATTTCTTGAACTTTTGGAGGAACATATCATGTTATTTTAGGAATTTGGTAGTCACTTTTACCTGTCTGAAAGACTGACACCTCAACTTTGCCTTGTGTAAGCTACGTGTCCTTTATCAATTTAATGAAACTTCCCGAAGTATCCTTCCAAAAGCAAAGATAATTTAATTAATCTTTAATTCATATTAATTATATTAAATGCTTTAAAGCACCTAGTAATTGCCAACTCCTGGCTGTGCTCGGAGAGTAGACCAAGAACAAATAAATGAACACCAGAGGAGTACCTTTTAAGCAAATATTCCTAAGAACAGAACAGTTGCATGAAAAAATGTATGACTCTTGACCTGGACAGGGATGTGTCAGATGCTGACATGAGACTCTCTGAACCCCCTGTCAGCTCTCAAATTCTGTGATTCTCTTTCTGAATTCTAAAACTAAGGTGTCACGTTGTGTTCTGAGGTCATCAAACCTACTCTGTAAAGGACCAGGTACTAAATATTTTAGACTCTGTGAGCATGAAAGTAATATGGCAGCTAAACCATAGTAGTTCAAGGACAGCCAGAGATGAGGTATAAATGGACAGGCATGATATTATTCCCAAAAGTCTTTGGACACTAAATTGTAAGTCAAGTAATTTTGTTGTCACAAACTGGTATCCAAATGTCATTATTTGTTTTTAACTTGTTACTTATTATCAAGTAAAATTAAGAAAAGTGTTATTAATAAAAATGTTTATTTTTAATTAATATCTTAAAATACAGCATTCCTAAACTATGGGCTGAGATTGAGTGTAGGAGCCGTTGTTTTCCGACCTCCATGCTGGATGAAGCAAAGAGTAAGGGGGATTGCAGTCAAGCAAACATCTCAGAAGAACTTAAATGGAGCCGTTCCTACTGGAATACCACAAGACATAAGCACAACAGTCCTCGGGTGCCAGGAGCAAGCAGGCGATGGCCATAAGCCAGGGTTGCCATAACTGCAACAATCTTTGTCAAGTGTTGTTTTATGGAGTAAGATCTTTCCTCTTTCCATTCCCTCTTTCTATAAATTTTGGATAATGGTTCTTTAATTTTAAGAAAGTCCTGAACTCTTGCCTGTACTCCCTGACACCATTTGTTTGGGAACCATTTGGAATGTCTACAAAATACTCAACTTACTTTCACCTTTTCTCCCCCTTAAAAATAATTATCCAGGAGGATAGAATCCATTACATATTCAACCCATTTCTCCTTCAGGCTTTAAAAATAAATATTTAAGAAATGGCTAATAATGCTGCTCTTTATTAGGAATTCCTAAAAGCTACATAGGGTAGGCCAGCCCTAAAGAAGATTCATGTGCGATGCCAGTCACTAGCTGACATGGTTCAGGAGAGGGATTAGGAATCCCAGGAAAGACCCACAGTGAATCCCCTGGCCTATCAGTTGTCCACATCAGTCGTATTGTCACTGATGTATTAAAATTTTTTGCACAAAGGGAGGGGGAGGGGGAAAAACTGAGGAAGGGATAGGTACAAGAGATTGAGATTATGGTTCATGGGTGACAATGGGAGAACATTGGGGTATACAACAATGTAAAATATATATATATGCAATTGATATAAAAATAAATAAAAATAAAAATTTTAGCACAAAGAAACAAACAACTAAATCTTGTTTTTTACTCCAAATAACAGAGAAACTCAAAATAAGTGTGTCCAACAAGACTTACATAATCAAACACTAAAATGGTACTGCAAATACTGACTGACTCAGAAATTTCCACTTGTTCCTATCTGAAAATATTCCTTTATGTCAGATGTTCTTCTATCTCGTATATAGTTAATCTCCATACTCAACTTGATATACTGTATAAAATGTTGTCAATAAAAATTACACCTACATCATAGCATAAACTATTCTTTGTTGCCTTTATTTTAAACAAAATTTTCTAAAATACACAAGCATAATTGTAAAGAATTTTGAGACTAATTTTCAATCCTTTTTCTTCAGAAAGCTTGTAATTTCTCTACCATCTTTACAATCAACCAACATATCTATCTTGAAAAGAGAATAAGAGAAATAGAGTCATCCTGTCCCATATATACGCAGAAGCCAAGTTATACAGGATTCCTTTACTCTCCCTACACACACATATGCATTCATCCACGCATGCACTTACACATACACACTCAGTCTCACACACTCATACTCATTCACACCCCCACACAAATATACAGCATGCATTCACACACATTTACACACTCCCTGTCATCTCTTCAGAGACAGGATTCTCAAAGATCCTAGGCTACACTGTTCCTGTCTCCAAATCTATACTCTCTGACATTTTTCTAAAGTTGAGCCTCTTTCCACTGAGAAAAATCTTGATATCTCTTTGAGTACTTGATGTTACAATGAAAATTGTAGAGAAGCTGATGACTAACAGCAAGAGGTGACTTTAATTAATTCACTTTCTCCCATCAGGCACTAGACATATGCAGACTTGCTACAGCTAAATCAAAATAGCCATGAAGACAGGTAGAGTAACCATGTCCCCAAGATGGTGTGGTATGTGAGAAAGCCTCTGGTCAGATTTTAGGAATTCAAAGTCCCATTCCCCCTTCTTCTGCTACTGATCCACGGATACTTTAAGGAGAGCTCTGATGGTAATATGCCCTGCGTATGGTTCTCACAGAGTACTTTGAAATCCTTCAGTAGAGTCAGTCTATTGACCCAATTCTGATTTGTCCTTTGCCCATCCTTTCCCCTCCAAACCCTTCATCCTTCATCCTGCCATCACTCAAAGCAGAAGATAATAGTTTTTTTTAAACTACTCTAGGTTCTCTGTGTGTTTTTCTAACTCCGAGGAATATTCACAGCATCTGCCTACACTAAAGCTGCTTCCCACCTCCACAAAGTGCGCTGTAATGTAACTAAGAATGCAGAGTCTGCATCCTGAGGTAGACACCCCGCCATTGATAGGTGTTGATTGAGGACACAGAGTAGTCATATTTTTAGCCAAAGCTGACCGAGCTGGAAAGGAAAATCTTTTATTGAAAAAACCCACTTCAGTGAAAGTAACTACAATCTGGATAGCATATTACTACCCATAGTAGTGTCTATTTTCTTTTAAACAATATGTTAATGACTAAGCATCATCAGTTACATTTCACAGTTGGGACCTTGCACCTGCATACATCTAAGTCACAAATGCTGGGATGTGGAGCCAAATCCAGCTTCACTCTCCTTGACTCTCTACACGGTAGTTTGTTTCTAAGCACCAAATACTTTGCTTTCTACAGTATAATTTGTTAACATAATTGTTATCTCTGCTTTAAATGGCCACTGTTCTCTCCGTATAAGAAAATGCTTTTTAAGGTGGAGGTGGTTTACAGCAAAAGCCTCTAGTTTGAAAAAGGTATGAGATGAGACCTGTTTCCCTCTTCTGCCTGGACTGGCCCACACTGCTTGTCTGGGCAGTTGGAGGAAGGCCCCAGATGATGGGGAGCCATGCCAGAAATCTCTGAGAGGGTCAAAGTCCACCTTCAGAACTATGGACTCAAAGGAGGAAGTTTGCTCAATGGTTATTGCCCTTGGCAAAGCATCCTCCTCCCCTCTTCCACTGGGCACTGGGAGACACCTGGGAGTCCGAGTTCCATTTGGTTTTCACAGCTTCTAGTTGATCCACCCTTTACAGAGACCAGTATGTGCTTTGGATCCAAACAACCCTGGGTTTAAAACCCACTTCTGTGAAGAAGAGGATGCTATACTTGCTGGTACCAATTGTCTGGAGTGTAAACCAACCCAATGGAAAGTGTATTACAAGTAGCAGTGTCTTATAAATGTGCCTGACTCCAGCGTTCCCCTCTCCACAGTTGATAATCCTGCCTCCTCCCACCCCCCAAGATGCAAAAGGAGAGTTGGACCCTCTGCAACTCCCCTGGAGTGTGAAGAACACCCTCACTCAAGCCTGTGGTACTTTTGTACCAGTCCCTTGGCTCCTCCTGCAACTGCCCAGGGGCCCCATCCTGCCCTCAGACCCTTCCTTTCACCTCTCCATGCCAACTTCATTCACTTCTCCATACAGATAATCTTCAGGAAGCTTTGCATTCTGTAAACTGGTTGAAGTCCTAAATTCTTATAGCATTAAGCTGAATTGTATTCCTACTGCTTGATTATACATCACTCCATGCTATTTCCTGCTTGACTTTCTCTAAGACAACGTGTACCCCAACCTGTGGCACCAAGCACAGAACTAAAAATGTAGTCCATGGGGCCGCTTCAAAGTCTTCATTGGCATAGATGTTTGTTCCCCTAGGTTGTAAACTCAGAGCCTCTGATTCAGTATCCAACAAGATGTATTGATTAGACTTAAAAATTAACCTGTGATTTTCCATGACTTCAGATGGCTGTGCTGGGTATCTAAGAAGTTGGAATTGAGAATTGTCCTGTTTTGTGACAATTCTCATGGAATTTGGGGGGAAAGCTAATGAATGCTCACCCACCAACACTGTAATATCCAGTCTCCAAGCTAAAATCCAATGGTTCCCACTGTCAGAGTCACAACCTATTGTCCCCTCGGCCATAGTGTCATACTATAGTCTGAATGCTCGTGCACCACCTCCCCTCAAATTCATGTGTAATATTCTACAGCCAATGTGATGGTTTCAGAGGATAGGGTCTTGTGAGAGGTTTAGGTCATAAGGACGGAGACTTCATGAATGAGAATTGTATTCCTATAAAGGAGGCTGCTTCTGCCATGGGGAGCATAGAAGAAGACACTAACCAGGAAGGAAGGCATTACAAGAAGGCAATTCAAGCTAGTTCTTCTATCTTAGACTTCTCAGCTGCCAAAACTGTAAGAAATTTCTATTGCTTATAAGCCAACCAGTGTGTGTGTGATGTTCCTAAATAGTGGTTCAAACAAAGAGAAGTTGATTATGCACAATTGATGAAACCCAGGGGCTGAAAGGACATCTCTCTGAAGGCTAGATTAGAAGAGTCATCACAGTCTCTTGGGCCCCAAGAGGGCTCAGGTGGACCAGGCTTCCTCAGTCTCCTCTGTGCTCAGTGTTCACACTGAGCAGTCCAGGGCAGAAGCCCACAGAGAGAGGAACTGAGGCCTCCAGCCAACGGTCATGTGAGGGACCCCTCTTGCTGCAGGTCTTCCAGCCCAAGTGGCTCTTCAGATGACTGGTGACTCAAGCATGCTTCATGGGAGATCCTGAGCCAGAATAATGTAGTTAAGTCGCTCCCAGATTCCTGAGCCTCAGGAATTTTTAAAAGGTGAATGTTGTCTTGATTGGCATGTTTTTTAGCAAATTTTTGTGCAGCAATAGATAACTAATCCCAACTTTTTATTCTTATTTGGCCCCACCTCTCTCCCCCTGCAGAAGTGCTCATCACCGAAATATATACTGAGATCCACCTGAGGTAACCAACTTTATGGAAAATTAAAAACAAGTTAGATGCACTTTGAAAGTGTTTGACTATCATTTCATTACTAAAAGACACACCCAGCAAAGTCAGACAACCTAACTTCCCTTAACAAGAATATCAGGTTTGACTATAGTATATTGAGGAACAAAAAAAGTATATTTACATTTTTTCCAAGTGAATCAAAGGTTTTAATGGACTACATTCAAAGAACTTGAAGAAAGTTGTTGCAACGGGTATTTTGAAATTCAAATCCCTTTCACCACTGTAAATCACAAGAAATGAAAGGAAACCATGAATCACCCTATAGCATTGGATGCTTTTGTCATTCAAAGAAAATCCCTCACACAGACTGAATGAATGTATGTGATGTTCACACATTCCACTGCCTTCTATTATGTGTCCTCGGTGTACCAAGCACTAAGACAGGGCCCTAAAAACATATTTCCTTCAGAAACTCAAAATATACATAGTCTAGATGGAATCAATCAGTAGCTCACATGTCTGCATTCTGCCTTATCTAGAGCATGCAAATTATATACCAACTATAAACTCTTTTAATCAGCATTATTAATTCGTAACTACTTACTTCCAGGCTTTTTTTTTTTTTTTTTTTTTAAGTTAAAAAAGCAAGACAGGCAGGACTGGCTACATTCTCAAAATAATTTTTAGTTAATTAATTAATATTTTTTTACATTTCAAATTGATTGGACATATATATTTTACATCACTGTCTACCCCAGGTTCTCCCACCACTTTATCACCAGTGAATCTCTTGTGCTAATCTCTTGTGCTTGTCCTTCCTTGATTTTGCGCCCTCTTCCCTTCTCTTGTTCTGACTACATAGTTTGTAGGGCTAAGTGCAAAGTGAAAACTTGAACCACTTATTTGGAAAGTGTTACAAGTTTAAAGATGGCAGCAGAGCACTACATGATGCACAGACCTCCTGAGCCCAGCACCTGGGAGGCCAGACAGGCCTTCTGCTCTCAGCAGTCCTGAGGTCAGGATACATTTTGTAACATAAAGAGCTCTCTCAGGACTTGAGAGCTGGAATCAAAAAGTAGAGGGGACAAGGCATCCGCATTCAGGTTATTGAGTAACACAGTGGATCATCGTTTGTTGATTTAACAGTGACTAATATTACTATTGCACTTAATAATTTACAAAGAAAGCATTTCTGCCTGATCCAGTATCTCACTGAATCAAAGCAACAATTTTGTGAGATTTTATGTTATCCCTCCTGTACAGAAGGAAAGCTGGAGTCCAAAGAAATCAAGTGACTCCTCCATCGTCACTAATCCTATACAGGACTTTGATGTGAGTCATCTGACTCCAAATCCAGTTTTCTACAACCTCAATACAGCCTGTTTCTCAGAGCTGCAGGTTATGAAAAGGTGCAGCACATCACAAACACTGTCCAATAATTCACTGGTAAAAGTTGGGAGGAGACAGGAGGATCACTGACAGACTGCATTCATCAGTTTTCTTTGCATCTGTGGTTTGAGACTTCAGAGCAAATATCAGACTAAGTTCCATATTTCTAATCCCCCCTGCCCACCCTAGCATCACCTCAATCCTCAGTAACAATTTCAGACCTCAGTGCTCCATTGGTTTCTGCAGAATACAAGGAAAACACCAGTCACCTAGCAGTCTCATGCTGGGGTGTGTCTTATTATAAGATTCAGGATCTGAAGCAAATGATCTATAGTTGATTATTGAAGAGTCTTTTAATCTAAAGCATGCAGTTTTACCTGTAATAGTAGCTTAAAGTTCTCATGAAAATTATAGACATTATCTTACTGATCTCTCATCTCTTCCAAAAAGGTAAATGATAACTAGTATGGAATTTGCCTGCATAAATCTTTACTTGAATAAAACAAATTTGGTAATTGTTCCTAAGCTTATTTCATGTTCTCCACTTTTGCACTAGAACCATGAAAAATGGTGTTTTATGACAAATTCTAATTACGAGAATGAGCCTCAAAAAGCAAATTAAAACAAAAACCACATTATTCTTTATTAGGACTCTTAAGTGACAGTACTTGTGAAATATTAGATTTTAATTGCTAAATCTATAAATATAATTAAAATATTTCCACAACTCTAATTTTCAAATGTTCCTTCTTATTCCATGTGTCTTAGTACAGGGAGTCCAATGTTGAATATGAGATGTCTCTTTTTTTCCCCATTTTTTAATTGATTGCACACACACACACACACACACACACACACACACACATACACATTACTTCATCCCCAAGCTTCTCCCATCACCTTGTCACCCATGAGTCATCTTTATCTCTTGTGCCCTCCCCCTTCCCCCATTGATTTTACTTTCCTCCCCCACCCTTGCTCTATGCTTCAATTCTTTTGGCAGTTTTAAATTTTTCTTGTTCATTTGTTAATTTGTTTTCCCTGTAGCCTTCATATAAGTGAGACCATCCCACATTTCTTTTTTTTCTTTCTAGCTTATTTCCGCTAACATGATTCCTTCTAGCTCCAACCATGTTGCTGCAAATGACATGTTTGTCTTCTTCAGTTGATGAATAATATCCCATTGTGTACATATACTACATCTTTTTCAGCCATTCATCAATTTGGGGGCATTTGGGTTGTTTCCATATCTTGGCAATTGTAAATAGTGGAGATATGTCTCTTAAATTCCAGTAGTATATTCTGACATTCTGTGAGCCATTGGCTCACAGAATATCTCTGAGATATTTCAATTTTCTTAGTTATGAATCAAGATTGCATGATCCTTGCCTGTGTTGTGAAGCTATGTAGGAAATTCTGACCCTAATGGTGCAAGATACTTTAAAAGTAAAAAATATTCTTATATTTATGATGACCACTTGCTTGGTAATCTGGTTGTGCTATAATGTAGGGAATATTTATTTCAACATAATGGCAACACAAAACTGTAAATTCAGGGGAAGGTATCGTGAGATTCATCAAGAGTAAAAATATCCTTAAAAATACTATGTGAAAAGGTTTGATTGTATGGTAAGGAATAGAAACTGAACTTTAGGTGATAATCATAATATATACGTATATGGATGGTAATTTTGCACCTGAAATTTGTAGAATGTTGTTAGATATATTACCTCACTAAAAATGTATTTTAAAAATGAAAAATAAGTAAAAATATTATGACCCTTCAAGTGCTAAGATAAAACTTAAATCCAGAGTTCATTCACAACTTAAAAAGAAAGATTGACCAATCACAAACGCGTAACCTCAACTGCTAAGTTAATGTTAATATAAAAGCACCAGATATATGTTGGGTATATACAATGATCCATGTTAGGTAATAAATTATATACAATCATAATTGTAATAAATAACAATCTAACCATCCATCTAAGTTTTTATTACTACTAGTCTTCAAGGCATTTGCATGAGGAACACTAACTAGCACAATGATCAGATGGGAAAGTTCATGAAGGACTGGAAATGCAAGGCCAAAAATGAGGACAAGGAAGTGAAAAGGCAGGAGGCTGAAAGGAGGGGTGTAGACAATCTTAGGAGACAACTGCAGGTTTTGTCCACTCATGTTTTGGGTCTTCTCTGTTCTGAGTGTTGTCTTTTTTTTTTTTTTTTCTCATTTGACCAGAATCCCGGGAGTGAGCTCTGCTAGCATTAAACAAAGAAATCAAAGTATAAATCTTTCAGTGGGAGACCTCTGGAGGGTAACGCTCCTCTCCAGTGGCAGCAAACAGTGGTGTGTGTTAGATGGTCTCTGTTAAGCTCTTTTTTAAAAGACTTTTTAAAAGAGCAGTTTCACACTCACAGCAACCTCGAGAACGGGTGCACAAAGTTCCCCATGACGCCCTGCACCCACATTCACAGAGTTTCCCCACGAGCCACACCTCCCACCAGCGGGATGTGCGCCTTCTCTTTCTTTCATGTAGCCCCTGGCTTGTCCCCAAGTACTCTCTTCCTCCCATTCCATTCTGTGTTTTCTTCCCTCCCTATTTCCCTTCATTTGTTTATCTTGTGGTTCTCCTACACTTTATTTTGTTAATCTTCTAAACCATCTCATCCTTTATTAGCTAAGGTTATCTCTGGGTGTTGGTGCCCATTTCCTTCTGACCCTACTTTAGGAGGGAATTTCAATTAATTATTTACATACTTTCCCCAAAGGGGTGAATACTCAGATTTGCTAAGATCCCTGCTTAACCTACCCTATTCCAGCATTTCATCTCCAGCAGCCAGCCTCTGAACCAACTGAAGGATGGTCCTACTCTTCGCAGAGATCCAGCCTGCCTCCACCCTTGTGCAGCTCCACTCTGCATTTGAAACTTCCTCCTTAATCACTTGACATTGTCAGTTACAAACTCCAGCATAAAAGAGAAAAAAGAATCCTAAACTCTGTTCCTTCCCAGGACAAGGAATATTATCAGGTTAGGTTCAGTTCTAATCCTGTGGTACTGTCAATTGCTGGTGTCTCATTTCCTTTCCTGTTCTTACTCAGGCTGCGGGAGCGGACCTGGGAGCAACCAGCGATGACACTGAATGAGGACAATGTGACAATCACCTTATCGATTCCTTCCCTAGGGATTGTATTTCAGGCTTCTGATAGCATATGACTTTGTGGAATTTTGATAGCATATGATAGATTCCCTGTATCACATGAAAGGACCACCTTTTGTCCCAGACTTTAAAGCACGTTAAAAATGGGGTCTTGTTTTTTAAATGAAGAAGTACATTAAAGGAATTAGAACATAAGGAGTTTAAACTGCTTTTGGCTAAAGGAGAGCTGGCAGGGAACATGGGATTCGACTTTGAGCTGCTGACCAACTCCTCCAAAGTCCTGTCATTGTGCTCTCCACTCTGAGCTAATGATCAATTAGAGGCACCCACAGCAGACAGTGCTCTTTGGAACCAGTGATTCCTTATAGTTTCTCTTAGCGTAGTACCTGTGTTTTTCCTTGTTGTCACAACTAAATGTACTAAATTACAATGTAATATGTGTGACAAGATGGCATGAAGTAACTTGTAGCCGATCAGCAGCTCTGTCCAGATGCAAAACAAGTAAGATGGGGGGGTGGGGAGGGGGCAGCGCAGAGCTCAACTGGTGGGGCTGAGACACAGAACAGCCATCAGGGAGGGCACTGACTCCAAGAGCTGTTCCCATTGGGCACTTATCCATACTGGATCCCAGCAGAGGTCGAGAAGCTGAGAACTGAGAAAACAGTTCTTTCTAGGAGATCTAACAGAGTAGAGGTGGGCCTCCAGCACAAAAGTGGGATATCCTTCAGGCTACTTCTGAATTAGAGCATATTAAGCGTAAAGGATGAAAAACAGAATCAGATCCCCTCAGAAAAGCAGTCTGCAAATGGAGTTCACCATAGACACTACCGCTTGGTGTGGCCGAATGCTAACAGGCCACAGGGTCAGTCATGGTGCACTGCACCACTGCTGCTGAATTAAAGAGGCTGGGAGAATATATTTGCAAACCACATATCTGGAGCTGGACAGTGACAATAGCAGATTTTTCTCCATGCTTGGTGGTAGGTAGGACCTGGTGTTCCCTGAGATTTCTGCCATCCTGATTGTGTCCTCAGGAGAGAAAAAAGCCAAAAAGCAAAAACCAATTAAAATAGACTCTTACATATAGAGATTAGGAAATTGGGTCAAAATGGGGCAAAAGGCACCAACCAGCAAGCCAAAGAAGAAAGGCAGCATTTTGAAATGCGGCTTCCACAGCCCAGCTTCTTACCAGGTTTGTATTTCTCGCGCACAGCAGTTGCTAAAGTCTCAAAGCAATGTAAACATCTGGGTTTTATTTACAAGGAAAATTAACCAGGAAATGAAAAGTTCTTAATGCCACAAGTGGCCAGTTATTTCACCCCAAGTACCGTTTCACCCAAAAGTCCCAAACATATGTCCAAGATGATGCCCCCTTTCTGAGGCAGGCACTCTGCAAAGTCCAGTCTTTCTCCAATGTCTTCTCTTTGCTTCTTCTCTCTCCAGCGTTCCTAACTGCTCTGCTTCTCCAAGTCTCTTTAAACTTTTCCAATAAATACAGACACAAAAATCAGTTTTCCAGCCGGGTACGGTGGCTTGTGCCTGTAAGCTACAGCCTATGAAGCGGGCGGGGCTAGGGATCGTGGTTTGAGTCCCGCCTGGGGCCCGTAGGAAACCTAGTTCCAAAAAAATAGCTGGGCGTGGTGGTGCACGCCTGTAATCCCAGCTACCTAGGAAGCTGAGACTAGGTATTGCTTGAGTCTGTGGTACCCTGGGCAATGTGAGCCTGCGGTTCCACGGGCAAAAATAGCAAGACCTAGTCTCAAAAAAAAAAAAAATAATAATAATAAGTTTTCCAAATCCCGGGCTTTCACCAGGTACCAGCCACGCCACCTTGCTGCTGTGCCACGAACGCACTTCCTTGACCAGGCCGACCTTCAGCAGCATATGGCCGTATTCACTGGGCCTACCCTCAGGAGCCTCTGGTCACGCCCCGCCTACCATTCTGGCATCGACTCCACACCAGCTACTTCTCTGCTGGTCACTCTCCCCCCATGGCTCCTTGCCACCACCAGCTCACTCTTCCAGGGGCCTTTCCCCTGCCAGGCCACGAAGGTCTGTTCTATCAGTCTGCCATTCCCGTCTTCTCCCACCTCTCGCAGCTTGCTTTTTTTTATTTGCGCTTTTCATAAATCTCATTTTCTCTCGCGGTTCTTTCTCTCCTATGCCGTCCACCAGGGCAGTATGGTGTTCAATACGATTGACTTTCTACTGCATCACTATGCCTGTATCAATTAGGCTAATGGTTACCATTCCTTCCAAAATGAGAGCCGTTGGAGTCTTAATCTCCTTTCTATGGCATCCATCCTCCCACTCCACACTGCTGGAGGGAAGGGGGCCAGATGAAGACCCCAGGCTCTAGCTGGGTGGACCATTACTTAGCCTCAACCCACACCAAAAATTAAATTGAGATGGGTGAAGACTTAACTGCAAAAATGAAACAGTAAAAGTCAAACAAAACTTCTAAGAGAAAAAAAGCAAACTCTCACCCTAAACTTGGGGTAAAATATCATTATTTCACTTAAATATAATACTCTTTTACTTCAATGACAAGTCAGCATTCTGAAGGAAATCAAATTCTGTCTATATACCACACTTCCATAGTATGTGATGCTTCAGTAAAAACTCAGCATCCTCCCACTCCCCAAATAACAGGATGGTAGAAATGGTGTGTCTAACTACAGAAGGTTCGTGTACTCTCAATCAACAGTGGCTTTTCTGACCAGGATAATTTTTATTGTTTGTTTTAAATGACCAGAATTAAAATAAAAATAATCATAGCAGTTCTCGTGCAGCTGAGGTCCCTTTTCTATAACTAAGAATGTCAGCAGAATGTTATATCATTATATAGAAAAACAAGATGCAATGGTAACAGCTTTAGCCTCCTGCCTGACCCCCTACAAAAGATACCACGTCCCACAGCACAAGACCCAGTATAGCCCATCAGAGGTTGTCCAGTTTGCTTTGTTCTTTTTAGAAACTCTAGATTTATGAAATTGACAACTTGGGGTTTTTAACTGACAATAAAACCTCATAAATATGTTACAAATGTTATTTGATAGCCAAGAACTCTTGAATTTTCCTCTCCTCTCATATAACTCTTTAAGTTCATTGAGTCTTGACAACAAAACCCCGTCCTCTTATTTTTTTAAGTATTTGGCAAAATGAACTAAGAATTTCTGAGTAAGGTGAGACTTCTAACCACTTGTAGTTTCTAGAGGGCTTAGAAAACTATGATACGACCATTTTCTACTTGGGGAATTAAAATCCACAGAGAGCAACAGACACCTTCTGAAATAGGAGGTGGTCAGTTGCTGTATTGGTCCTTCATGTAGTAACATGGAGGGAGACACGCATTTTATTCTCTCTCTTTACCCCTTTCTCCTGCTCTTGAAGTTCCTCATCCACCTCCTCCTGCCCCATGTTAGATGGCCCTTTTCCTTTAGATTTCCTTTCACTTTCCTTTAGATTATAGTGGGCACTATGTCATTTATGTCCTTCAACATTGTTGCTTTACTAAAAAGTGACTTTTCCCTATCAGTCATATACTTGATGTTTTATTTTTCTATCACTGCATAACAAAAAGAGTATAAGTCTAGCAGCATAGCATAGGGCCTACCCATTGCTCACAGTCTTGCAGCTCAGAATTCTAGCAGCTCAGAAGTCCAGCATGAGGGACTAGGTTCTCTGCTTAGAGAATCTCAAAACTGAAAACATGCATCAGTCAAGCTGAGTCTCCATCTACCAGTTCTGAGTGAACATCTGTTCCAGGCCCCTTCATGTGGTTAGCAGAATTCACTTCCTTTGGTCCTAGGACTTAGGAGCCTGGCTCCTTGATGGCTGTTGAATGGGGGCCCCTCAGTAATGTGAAATTACCTGATTTTTTTCTCAAGTGGCATTCTGCCTCTTGAAGTCAATTCCCTCCATTTTTCACATCTCTCTGACATTCTTTTCTGTTACCACCTTGAGAAATCTCTCTGCTGAGAATGGTTTCGTTGATTAAAAGATGTTCTTCCAAATCATCTGTGTGAGGCCAGTACTGCCATGGAATATAACACACACACACACACACACACACACACACACACGTGGCAGCTCATCATATCTATAGGCTCCAGATATTGAAATAGAACATTTCTTTTGTTTGGGTGGAGGAGAAGGTACAGTTCTAGGACTGTGCATACTATAGTATGTTATTCACTTTTTGGCCAAAGCTCCAATGGAAATGTCTAAGTTTGTGGATTTGCTCTTGGACAAAGGTCTAAATACAAGAGAAAGAAGCTACATATACATGATATATTAGGGTGTTGGGGAGGCTGTAATATTTATTCTTGCCTCTTTTAGCTCATCTCCATGCCTCCATTTCCTGATTAAAATATACTTTGCTATTTCATCAAAATTTTATTTTTCTTTCCCACATATTATATTCCATTTCTCAAAAAACTAGGAAGATACAAAATTCACAGGGGTGACTGGATTTTCTGTGTTCATTTCAGCGTGTCTTCACAAAGAAGGAATGAGCAAATATCTCATTCTTTGATGGGGGGGGGGTGTCACCTTTAGCTCTCCTAGCTGTATTGCTCACTAGCACAGGCAGTGTGGAGCATAGCAACTTCCCAACCATGCACTAGCAGCTTCCTCCAGAACCTCAAGCAAAGACTCCTTAAATAACAAAAAGAAATGAGTATAAAGGGAAAAACATTCATCAATTGGATGTCAGTAAAGTTAAGATATTCAGGTCTTCAAATTAGATGAATAAAAAGCCACAAACTGCAGGGAGTTGCAATACATATACCTGACAAAGAACTCTTATCAAGAATATATTAAGCACGCCTGCAGACCAATAAGAAAAAGAAAATGATAGAAAAATAGGCAAATGTCCAAATAGTTACCGAAGAAAAGATGTACAAAGAAAAAGTGAACACATGAAAATGTATCTGAATTTATTAGTCATTTGAGTGATGCAAATTAATATACTACAGACAGTGCAAGATACCACTAAAATAGAGATGTTTAGAGCTTTCAGAATCCCCATACTCTACTGACCACAGTATAAATTACTATAAATATTTCAGAAAGCAATTTAACAGTATCTACTAAAATTGAACACACCATATCTTAAACTCAGCAATTCCACTCCTAAGTACAAACCCAATAGAAATGCACACACACATTTATATATTTCCAGCACGTGGCATGTACAAATGTCCACAATGGAAAGAAAACAAAAATCATGGTATAGTCATTTATATAGTAGAAAAATATGCAGAAATGAAAATACAACTTACATACACACAAAAGGGGAAGCCTGAAACACATACTGAATAAAAAACAACCAGTTGTGAAAGAGTATATAATGGGATTTCATTTTTTAAAAACGCAGCCTGTTTCAGAAATTAGAATAATATTTAATGAATGAGATGGGACACAGAGACCCACCTGAAGTGCAGTTAAGTTTTTTCTTGATCTAGGTACAAATTACATGTGTATGCTCATTTTGTGAAAATTAATTGCACTGTACATTTTATCTGTGCATTTTCTGTATGTACTTTATACATCAACACAGTTTACAGTATACAAAACAGATTTTTGTGTCCAGTGTTTGGAAGTGTATCTAGTATGTTCACTATAATACCTGCAGCCTCTAGACAGTGCCTAACACATTGTTGCTTGTTGAGTGGCTCCCTAATAAATTTTTAAACGTTTCTTTAATACAGTTAATGCTTTTTTTTACTATCCCCCCACCCCATTTTATCAAATACCTCCAGCTCTTATAAGGCACTTGTTTCAGGTAGCTCAGCCTGCAGCGAGGAGAATGAAGAGCAAATTGCAGGGAGAAGCTGAAATTTAAGTTCTTTGAGGGCAAGAATTTTTGTGTTGCTTGTTCACCATGTGGGATACTGTTCTGAAAATGTTTCATTTGCAAGTCACTGAATACTTACACAACCAACAGGACACCTCATGATGAGGTAACTGATAAGAAAATTTAGGCCTAAAAGGTTCATATAATATAGTAAGAAATAAAACTGCCAAGAACTTAATCATGACCTTTGAAAATAGTAGGCACTTGAAAAATATTTGTGGAAGAAACTCTCAGTCATTCCTTATTTTTTCTCCTCTCCATTTCTCTGTGTTTGTAATTACAGGCTGACAGTTAAGTTTGAAGCTAAAAAGTTGGGGGAGGGAAGATATTGGAGTCTCAGAGTCTCTCTGCTCAACCTTTCCAGCCTAGAAAGGGTCTCAAATACACTTCAACATTGTTTCCAAATGACCACATACTTGTGGCAACTTCCACTGAAATGAATGGAAGCAGATGTCCATCACACAACCTTAAACTTGAGTCTGCAGAACACCCTACATAGACATTGACTATAAATGCAATCTTTTGAAAACCAGAATAATTATATTGCAGTTATTGAAATGTGTATGTTAGAAGCACTAACTTCAAAGCATCGATGTTACAGTGTTTATAACTGTTGGCATTTCACTTTTTAACATACCAGAAAAAGAGAGAGACAGAGAGACAGAGAGACAGAGAGAGACAGAGAGAGAGATCACAGACTCTGGCTAATGCACAAGCTGTTACTATGTGCACAGCAGCATTTTATATCCTGCCAGTGTGGGGTGTAGCCACCCCTATTAGGGGAAAGACAAAAGGGGAGCCCTCTGGGTAATTGAATCACTGAAACCCACAGAAAACTGAAAGCCACGTTTAGTTTCTGTTTGTTTTTGTTTTTGTGTTGGTCTGGTTTGCTTCGCAACTCTGCAAAGCTTGTTCTCTGGTTGGTTTTTAAATAGCAACAAAATGCCTGATTTTACTTTCACTTCCTTCCCTTCTACATCTCTGGCTGCTTAGAGGACGTTTTCAGGAGGTTATGATGACAAAGACAAACAAAAGCAACACCTTTCATTTACATAGGCTTTAACAGTTTACAAAATCCTTCCATTCAGTCCCCTTCAATACCCACAAGAGCCATGTCAGCAGCAATTAACCACACTTGTTTGACAGTGGTGTGACTGAGTCCCCCTCCAAAAGTAGAAGTGACTTGTCCCAGATTGCAGTACTACTGAATGGTTAAGGATAAATCTCAGTCGCAGACTGAGGGAGGAGAAACATAATACAGAATAAGATTGAAATGGTTATCATATCTCTTTAATTCTAAACTTACCCATGCCTTCATCATCAATTGCATAGAATATACTTTTTTTTTTATTTTAGCTTGACAATTCTAATATTTTTATCCACTGGAAAAAATTATCCATTTTACTTTTTAACGTGCACCAAGAATCTGTAACATTGTTGTGTAAACAAGTGAAAGATTAATTTTCATTTATTGCAGCAATCAAAATGGGAAAAACATTCTGCAGAGAATGAAGCCAGGTTATTTCAAAGGAGAAAAATGAATATAACATAAAAGGGAAAATATTTCAAATTTGTAAGGAAAAATATTTTTCCCTACAAAAATTTCCTCACACTCTCATTTTTGTTTGGCTTAGCCTACTCATGGCATTCCAAGCAATCTGTCGCTTAGCACCACAGCTGTGAAATATATGCTCTTAAGGCAAGTCAGTCAGTTAGATCCCTTCCCCCCATTTTATTAGCCTTACTTTCACTGGATTTCACTGTGTGCTGCATCTTGCAGTTGGCTTTCATGCTGTGTTGTCTGCACGGTTTCATAAGATTTATTTTATGGAAGAACATTTTCATCTCCTAGAAGTTATAATCAGGAAAATTGTGACAATCAGGACATACAGTCACAAAACCACTCTGTGTATTTTTAAACAATTTATGATTTATACTACTCTGCAGACTACCCTAGAAGAATGCCGGAGTTTAAGAGTAAACCTTGCTACAAACTTTGTCTCAGAAATCTGCATCTCCTGGATTACTAGTCCACCAACTTCTTTTTTGTGAGGGAGAGGATAGCAGATTATCTCAAGTTAATCAATCTATAGTTTCTATTTCTCACTTCACTGCTCAACCTTGTCTTTGCAGGGAACACAGCCATTGACAGTATGATGGACATGGGTGTCTTTTAATAAATATTTATTTATAATAACAGATGGCAGTCAGATTTGTGAGATGGAACTATTGTTTGCTGACCCTTAATTTAGATGATAAGTATGTTTGCAACCACAATTCAAAGGTTAACTGCAGTGTGAAAGCTTTAAACACTTGTTTGACAATTTATCTGAAAAGTTGTGGGCACATTTTAAGTTAAAAATAAATGTTCATATGTGAAAATCCTTGAAACAGAAGATATTTTTTAAGTAATTGAAAGGACATAGTCACTTTTCTACATCACAATAACATTCATACTAGATAGTTACTTCTGATGAGCTAGACTATTTTGTTAAATGTTTATACACTGAACACACTGATGATAATCAGTTGAGCTTTGAGTATCGTTGACCTTCAGCCTTTGTCTTTGCTCAATCCAGAGTGTCCTTTTCAGGAATTTTAGTGCACAAAGTCCATATCGCTTGTTTTCAGACATAGCTCGTCCTTCGGGTCTGGAGGTACTTGTAAGTTATATTGACTGAAATTTGAAGAAAGCCAAGTGTAAGGAAGGTTCCTATGAAGCCCAGCGCAACTCTTCTCAGGACACTGCTTACCTTCCAATGTATGTCAATGTGACAGTCTTTTCCTTTTTTTGGATTTTTTTCCTATTTTAGCAGACATTTCCAAATGAGAATCTTACATAAACTTCAAACACAGAAAGGAATTTAAAACATCCTGTGCCAGGTGGCACTGTAGAACATCAGGGGAGAGCAATGCCATTCCTTTGGCTATCTAACCTTCTTCCTGAGTAAAGCTGCCTGCCTCTCAGGCTGTAGAACCCAGCAGGTTGTTCAAATAACTGTATTCTAAAATTAGTGCTTTTGTAGTAATAGAATGTTCTGTAGAATATGCAAGTAGATTGCATAGGAATAGATGGGTGGTCTATTGTTTGATCCCTCTGATTTCCTATTGAGTTCCAGGATAACCCAGAGCCAGCCTGCCTTCATATTGCTCAGAAGTCAGGAGCTAGCCTCCTAAGGTAGAGCAGGGGCCAGGTTCTATGTCTGGAACTCCTTGCTTGGTTTTCTTTGGCTGAACCTGGCTTCAAAACTTTTCTTGTCTCAAACTGGGCTTTTCTCTTGGCATAGAATTCACAGTACCTTATGCCTGATGGAATATAATTTTCAGATTTGGAACTCAGCTTTTACAGTCCTTCTCCCGAGTCTGTAGTTCATCCTTTGTGTGATAACAAGTAAATGAATGAAGATCTTTATGTACACACTATTCCATGATACCCACTGTCTACTAGTCACAGTTCCAGTGTTGATATAAGCAGCAAACAAAATAGGTAAAATTCTTGCCCACACAGACCATACGTTCTAGAAGAGTGAGTCACAAAATTATAAATAATAATAATTTTAAAGGGGTAATTTTTATGGAGAACAGTAAAATAAGAAAGCAATTTTGGAAAAAGGAATGTTCAAGAAAGGTCTTGAGACAGAATGGGCCTCCATCAGAGGGATAGGAGCCTCAGAGCACATTGAAGAGCACCATTTTTCCTGCCCGATTACATGCATTCCTAATGTGCCATATGCTAGATGTTCTGAGAGGTGGCCATACCGGGAATTAAAAGCAGAGCTGAGCAGTCAAGCAGACCTATATACCATGGGAGGCAGGCATGCGTCCGTCCACTCTTGCCCTGAGTTGAGCTGTGGTGCTTTCTAGTAGAGGAGACACATGGAAGAAACAGAGACGTGTGAAAGAGAGACATGTAGAGACATTTGGAAGAGATATTTAGAAGAGACATATGGGTTAGAGATGTGGGAGTCTATAAGACAGGAAGGAGGAAAGCACGAAGGACTAGAGCTGCCTGGGAGAAGAAAACCAAGCTCAGTAAAATGGAGGAGAAATGGGGAAAAAAAGGGAAATAAAAGGAATAGGTCCTTGTGCATAACCATAGTAATAAAAACTAAGGCCTCTGGGACTGGGCTGACTTTGTTGCAAAACTGAGATATCCCACTTACTGACTATGTGATCTTGAGTAAGTCACTACTTTAAGTCTGTTTCCTCTATATAAAATTGGATTTGACAGATGCCTTCCATATACATATGCATGTTGCTGGAGTCAAGAGATATGCCCACAAAAACCAAGCACAATGCTAGCGCCAATCTGAAAACTGAGTCACTTCACTATTATAATTGCCACCGTCCTGCCCCTCCTCCTTACCTCCTTTTCTCTTCCCTTCCCTCCCTCCTCTTTCTGCTTTTTCCCTTTCTTCTCTGCCCTCTGTTTCTTCTTCCTCTTCAAGTTTTTCTTTTCCTTCTCTTCTTCTTCCTTCATCATTATTATGCAGGACAGAAAACTAGAAATATATTCTGGTGAGGGACAATGAAGACAGGAAATACCTTTTGAAGGAAAACTAGTCATAAGGATTTGTTTTCAAAGCTGTTGGCAGTATGAATTATACACTGGGATCCAAGTTATTATTTGAATTGGGATGAGCTTAAAGGGAGGGACATTGTCAGTAATTCAGATCCCTTGGAATTTGGCTAAGTTGGGAAACAGGATTTATTCTGGAGAAAATACCTCTACAGGAAAGAGGACAGAATTCTGGGAAAACTTGATGATGATTCTACATTAAAAACAAATATAAGAGACGTTGTATGACTTGGATAAAAAGACTGTAATGTATTACCAGTTCCAGGAAAACTAGAAGACAGATTTGGAATTGAACAATACAAAAATGACACAGTGCTATATCAAGGAAGAGGGGAGTGAGAGCAACAGCTGCCAAGTGCTTTTCCATTTGGGACAGAAAAGTTTGATAGCAGTCAGCAGGAATAGCCAAAGATTTGATATACAGGAATCTCATTAAGTTATTGGAATATATTCTGTACTATATATGGGCATATGCCACCCTTTCTGTTTGTCTGGCATTCCTTACCAAAGACACTGGTCATCTCCATTTTCATGTGATTCTTTTTAATCTGTCAAGCAGGTGGTCGTGGGACCCATGCCACAGGGGTAGACATGTGACCCAATACATTCAATTAGAATACCCCCTTTTTTCAGGCTACAGTGATTGACTCCCTGGACACATGACCTGAGATTGGCCAATATGGGTTTTCTGGGGGTAACTGAGATGGTTGCTCAAAGTCGGAGACTCTCCTTCTGAGATAGCTGTCAATTTCATACAAACTTAGCACTCTCTGGAGACTTTTTGTTTCCATGTGAAATAAGACTAAGCATTAAGTCCAAACCTAGATAAGAAAAATCAAAGGAGGGGAAGACAGGTCAGGAAGAAAAGAGGGAAGAAAAAGAGTAAAGGAGGAAGGCAGGAACAGGGGCTGAGACCTAAAGAAAGAGGTATTCCCATTGGTGTTGATTACTTGGACCCTTTGGTTCATGAAATTTGAGCCCACCATCTCCTGGTACTTTTTGGCTAAATTGAGTCAATAACTTACTTTTTTGTCCCCTTTGTTACTTTTAGTTTGGGATTAGAATTTTTCCCACTTATAACCAAAAAAGTTTATTAAAAATTTTTGAAAGACATGGAGAATCTGATAAAGACAATTCATGACAAACTGACAAGACATGTCATTCTGTCTTTCCCCCCCAAAGAAGATAAAAAAATATTTTAAGATGTTACAAAAGATTTGAGGAAAGGTATAGTTTAGAGTTAAAAATAGCCAGGGGACATTTTGCCAAATCAATTCTAACAAAAGGACAGGAATTTGGAGCCCGCAAGGGCATGGCAGATAGAATAGTACTCAGAGTGTGTGTCTGTGGTTCAGATAGAAACCTCACAGAAGTTTATAATCCCATGATCCAAATGTAGCTATTTCAACCTCCTCAAATCTATGAACCCAGTAACCTGGGATGACAAAATTGTTCCTCTCCCTTGGGAAATGATTTTACAATGGCAGGAGACTTAGAATTAAGAATGAGGATTATAAAGTAAACTGAACGAGTAGCATTAATAGTGCCTATTAGTAGATAGTACCTATTAGTGCCTATCAGTAGAAGCTTTAATTTGTGTAAGGTGTTAACAATATTTAAGTAAACGTAGCATATTAAAGAATTGAACAAATTTTTTACTTCTTGATATCAATTTGATATTCCTTGTTAACTTTATTCTTATTCTATTAAATTGCAATTTTCTTGTAATTTGAAAATATCCATAGCAGTACTTGAATTTTTATTCATTATGCTCTTCAGAGTGGATTTTTAGATTTACAAGTACTTTGATTTTACTTGCTAGGTTTAAGTCAGTCTTATCAGGGAACTGAGTTGCTTAATGGATTAAACCATAAATGTTTTTAAAATTTAGGAAAAATTAATTTGATTACATTATTTTGATTAATTTGGGGGATTTTAAAATCTGTTAACATTTAATTAGATAAGTGGGAGTATTGTTTAAAATTATATAAAAACTTGATTTATAAGTAAAGTCAGAATTACAAAAGGAATCTGTCAGCTTGAATAAGTCATAGTTTCAAACTTACAATTTAAATTAGCTGCATATTATTCCAGTACTCAAATACCCGTTTATTTCTGTGCACAGAAGCCCTCATTTCCCAAACATTGAAACAAACACATCAATACACATAGTAAGAAAATTATTATAGATGTAACAACAGTTTCTGTAGAGGGTTAGAAGAGCATGGTTGTAGGGGGTGTGACAGAAGAAAAAATATATGGAAATATTCATACTCCTTTTTATGAGTATTTATTTATTTAGCAAAAATGATGAACCAACAGGACCACATTTGCCAGAAGCAAAAGTAAAATGCAAAGAATCATCGGCTTAGGTGATAATTCCCAAATATTCATTTATTTATTCTTTTAATTCAACAAATATTTGGTGAATATGTAGTCTCTATGACTATTAGATTGAGCAATAGATTAAGATATAACAAATATAGATTATATCTGATTGAGAAAAAAAGATTGAGAAAAAAAGGCAAAAAGAAAGTAAAGTCACTGGAAATGAAGGAGAGATGCCAGCAGGAGATGATCTTGACAGAAGAAAGACAAAGTTGTCTTGTTTCTGATTTCTTAGCTTTGACTGATGACAGGAAGCATGGAAAACCAGGAATTAGAGCATAAGACACCCACAGAAGGGAAAAAAGGAGCAAAGAAAAAGAAAATGAGGCTAGCACTTTTAGTAATTAATAGAGTCAAGACACAAAAAAGGAAAGGCTGGAGGAAAAAGTAATAGGGCCTAAGACGAGAGAGGATGCATCAGCAGACTCATCAATGAAAAAGAAGGGGGTGTTCAAACAGAGTCTTACAGGACTAATTAAAATGACACAAATATGGCTAAAATACAGCATGAATTTGGAACAGACAGTACAATAACAGAAAATTTAAAAAAAGACCTTTGATTCTGAGAAGAAAATCTGCATATGAGTTGAGGCATAAGAAGCATGACTGAACACCAGAACACCTTGTTCTAAAGAACTGGGGTTGGGCTCCTCATATCAATCTGGAGAGGAAGAGAGACACATGACACAGTGATAGCTCAAGAAGAGAAGCGTGTAATGATGCTGTAGATGCTTGTGGGCCTTTCTGCCCCCTAAAACACAGGCCTTTGGAAGTCTTGCTAACTATACCTCTGTCATACTTTCCAGTGACCCAGACAGACAGCCAGAAGAAACTCAAATATGGCTGGAAGGGATGTAGAACAGTTTGGAGGGTTCTTAAAAGTGTAAACATATGCCTATAATATCTTCCAACCTCTTCACTTCAACATAGCTATCCAAGAGAAGTGAAATCCTACATCTATACAGACTTGTATGTAAATGTTCACAGCAGCTCTATTTGTAGTAGTCAAAAATTAGGGGTGGGGGAGCAACAGGTGAGTTTGTTCAATGTGATTTATCCACACAAGGAATAAACTATTGATACACACTATAATGTAGATGAATCTCAAAATAATTAAGCTGAAAGAAAGCACTCATGCATTGGGTACGTATGATATGATTTCATAGCTATAAAATCCTAGGAAGTGCTAACTAAATAATTCTCACAGAAAGTAGAATAGTGATTGCCTGTGATTTCAGGCGTGAAGAGACTAGAAAGAAGGGATTACAAAGAGCCATGAGGAAACTTATGGATGTGATGAATGTGTTTATTATTTTGATCACAGCAACACATCACTGTGCCTATGTCAAAAAATTTTCAAATTGTGCTCTTTAAATATGTGCCCTTACTTGTTATCAATGATACCTCATTCAGGTTGATAAAACCAAGATAAACTTAATACACATATATTTTTTAAGTCTTCAAATATAACAAAATAGAAAAATCTCACACGCTCCCTCAGAGCTCCTCTTGCCAGTGATAGCTGCTTTTAATTGTATTTCTTTCTAATTTCTTCTGAGGATTACCTCCATAAATCTTAAAGGTTGTGCATCAATTTCTTGACCTGTCAACTTTAAATAATAGATGTTGACCTCTCATTTAAAATATGTGAAAAAATAAAGTTTCTTAATCTATTACTCAAATCTCTACTCAATTATTTTTTTTAATTTTCAGTTCTTTCGTTGTTTTCTCTCATCATCTTCAGCAAAATTACTTTGTGTCAAACATCATTCTAATGAGGATAGGTAGGTAGATTCATTTTCTGTTCAGAATAACTGTGAGATATTAAATGTTTTTTATCCCTTTTTCTTGATAATATTAACTGAGGTATAGATAAACAATTTTCTCAAATTGCAGTGTGGAAGAATTTATACTCACAAGTTTTAGTTTCTTAACTATACATCAGTATGAGGTCCTTATTATAAAAAATCCAAGCAACATGCTTAGAATTCTGTTTTGACCTGTTATATGTAGGTATGTCTCTGAACGCCCTTCATGCTTGATGAAGGAATCCAGTGTCACATTTCTTCCACCTCTCCACACCACTCTCCAAACTTCCATTTCAGCATACTCTTGTTTCATATTTGCTCTGTAAACAGTTATTTGTTGATGCCTTGTATATAAATTCATTTTTTAACTGACAGCTAAAGAGAACTGCTCACAATAATATTTGTATAGAAACATTGTTGACTGCAAAAAGAAAAAGAAAAAAAGAAACATTGTAGACTGCAGAGCTAAGAAGTCAGGGGAGCCTGTAAAGGAGCATAACTCTCTCAATAAATCTTTGCTATCAAAAGTCAAAGTAGCTTTCAAGTTTGGAGAAGGTTACGATGGCACCGTGTCATAATGACCTACTACACTTTTTCCTTGTCACAAGATTACCCTGTTTCTTAATTTTTCCATTTGCTAGAAGAAATTCATGTTTTCCCAATAGAGATTCCCGAGAGACCTTCTGACTTTGGTGCTAATTTGAACTGATGGATTTTTATGTCTGCCTCAGAGTCCTCACCCTGAAATCACCTTTTACTACAATCTGGATTTAGATCCACTCTTCCCTGGAGCATGTGACTTCCTGTCACTTGGATCCTCTTTTGTTTTGCTTGAGCAATTCTTTTAGAAATAGTCTGTGCAAGGTAAATGGTCTTAGTTCTTGTGAGTTTTAAAAAGCCTCCCTTTTTGATTGATAGAGAATTTGATTGATAGAGAATAGGTAGAGAATTTTAGCCTCAAAAACACTTTCCCTCAATCTTTTGTAGGCATTACTTCTCAATTTTTTTCCTTTGCAATTATAACAGCTGATGATTTATTGAGTCTCAATTGGATTCTCATTTCATTTTTGAGTGACCTATCCAGCTTTTAGAATTTTCCCTCTATTCTCAGTGTCTAAAATATTTCAAGAACATATCTTGAGGTAAGTTTGCTCATTCATCCTACATTCTTCAGGTACTTAAAATCTGAAATTCTATTTCTTCATATCTGGAAATATCTCTCTTGTTCTTTGTTTTTTTCTGTTTTCTTATCATAAATATCCTCTTGTATATTACCAATTTTGGGCTGATCCCTAATCTCTTATTGTTTTTTCCCATATTTTTTAACCCCTTAATTTTTGTTGTATAGTCAAAGACATTTCTTTCATTTGTTCTTCCACTGAATTTTTGACTTTGAGAAATATCTTCACTTAGGAACATTTTTTGGTTTTGATTTCTTTTTTCTTAGAAACTTACTTTTGCTTTTTAAGTGCTTCTTCTGGAAATTTTCTCTTATAAGAAAATGAAAAAATACTTTAAAATATTTTTATTTCCTAACTTATCTATTTTCTCTAGACTCATTTATTTAAATCTACCTTTCATGCTATTTTCCTTATGTTTTATCCTTCATATTTATAACTGAGGCAGACTAGCTGGTTTAATGCAGATAGCTCTCCTTACAGTAGGTGTAAAGGAAGCACATCCACATGGGTGAACCTTTTGATTGGCAACTTTGCTTCAGACCTCCAAGTAGAAGAGAAGGAGGTAAGATGTCCCTCCCTGCCTTTCCCACTTCCCAGTCAAAAGGAGGAAGGAATTTAATTCATAGTAAGCATCACCCTCACCAGGGCTCCTTCTCATGCAAACCATTATCAATTATTTTACAGATCAGTCCTCTAGTTTTAGCCTGAACATGTGACACAGGGAAGGGGAATGTGGCCATGACTCACTGTTATTCCACAGCTGATTTCTTTCCAGCTTCTCTCTCATACTTTTGAGCTCCTCAGGGTGTCTGTTGCCAGGAAAAATAACTCTGGCCCCTACTGCAGACTTCTCTTATGAATGTGATTTAATCTGCTAATACAATTCAAGTCTTTTTTTTCCCTTTAATTTTTTTTTCTTTATCTCTAATTCCCAGATACCCTTCTTCTGTCCCCAATGCCATCTTTAATTTAATATTCTTTGTCTCTCTTTACTGGCATTTCTATGGGGTTGAGGAGAGGTGAGGTATATAGGTGCTCTGTCTGGTACCATGAGCAGCAGGAACTCTTATTGGGTCTTTGGACCTCTTTTCTTATAGCTTTCACTTTGGGCCATGGGACCATGCAAACAGGGTTGAACTTCTCTTTTTTGTCAGTTCTCCAAATATTTGAAACTAGTTTGTACTCTATCGACTCCAGGTCAAATATTTCTAGGTCCATGAAGCTTGGCTCATGGGATTTTTAATACTCCCATCATTCTGACCACCGTCTTCTGAACTTCCTCTCTCTAAAAGAACGTAATGTAGTGCTGAGGGTACTAATGTAACCTATTTCCTAACAGTATCATGCTCCCTTACCACATAAATCCACACTGTCCTGTTACTCTTATTTCTCCACCTTAGACATATAAAATGCATGTCATGTCATTGACAGCTACTGAGAAGACTATGATAGTGATGTTTTATTTTTTTAATTTTATTTATTTTTAATTTTATTTATTTTTGAGAGTAGGTCTCACTATTTTTGTCTATGGAATCGCAGGCTCATGTTGCCCGGGGTACCACAGACTCAAGCTATCTCCAGTCTCAGCTTCCCAGGTAGCTGGGATTACAGGCGGGCACAACCATGCCCAGCTTATTATTTTGGAATTAGGTCTTGCTATATGCCCTTGGCAGGACTCGAACCACAATCCCTGGCCCTGGTTCCGGCCGCGGCTTCCTAGGCTGCTGCTTACAGGCATGTACCACCATGCCCAGCTAATAGTGATATGTTTAAAAGCCATAAATGGGAATAAATAGCAAGCGGAATTTCCATCTAAGTATTCTCAGGCACTCTAACACAGCTTCCAATGTAAACACAATGACTTTATCTTGGAAATAAAGGTAATTTTAAAACTCTCCATTTTAGTGATTTTTTTTCAAGAGTAGTATTATGAACTGAGAAGAATAATTCCCAAATAGATTGAATGATGCAGTTGTCCTCTATAGTTTAGAATGCAACTCCAAGTTTCTATACACATTTTCCATTTTGCATTAGTAAAATGAACGTTTTTCTCAGAGTCTCAGATCATTGTAAAATCACTAATAATGGAAATAGATATAAAATTTAAAAATCAATAAAAAGAAGATAAAATCAAACATTATGCTAATCCAAAACACCACAGTTTTGGTAACATCACCTTGTAGCAAAATTTTCAAATTTAAATAAAATGTCTTCTGACAAAATTACATGGTTCGGTTCTCAGCTAACACAAACAATTTTTTGGTATGGGTGTCTTCCTTGAAATATTCCTGTTCCCAGCTCCTTGAAGAGCACATTTAAATATGGTTAAAAAAAAAGTTCTCAGCATATTTATGTATAGGGGAAAATGTACAAATCAAATCTATAAAATGACCAAAACATGTTCAAGTCTACCAATTTTTTCATGAAAAAGAATTATTTAAGAAATTACTATGTGTAAACAAAATTTATATTTCACTAGTAAGATCTGCAATCTCCATTTTCATGGAATTTATTCAGCTGAAATAGACGCAATAGAAGAACCTTTTTCCAACCACTTTGGTTAAGGAAGGTTGGATCAGATGTACATGAACAGAAGCCACCAAGCTCTTGAAAGCATGACATCTTTTCCACTGGCTGGGCCAAGAGGACTGTGTCAGAAACAGTTATGGAATGACAACTATGAGGAAACAGGGCTGAAAGATTGGCAGGAAGTTAAGAGGCCCTCTCATGAAGAAGTCACTAGTTACCCACCCTTAATTCCTCTGCTCAGCGGAAAGTTGGAAAGTAGCCATATTTTGATTTTTTTCTGCAGCAGCACCTGGTATTAGTGACTCTTTGGGTTCTCCTGTCTTTCACAACTAAGTCTTCAAAAAGTCCCATAAACACACTCACTGTACTGTGGCTGCACTATCTGTAGTTCTCCATGCACACCAGCTCCACACATACATCCTTTTCTTTGCCTAACATGCCCTTGTTCTCATTCACCCGAGTCCTCCCATTCAGGTAACAGAAATCGTTTCAAACATATTCCACCTGGAAAGCCTTCACTGATTCCCACATGGGTTGGTCTGCCCTGGGAACTGTAGAGACAGACCAGGAAACCAGACTCTAGCTCTTACCAGATGTGGAGTGAAATAAAGTTTCCAAACCTTAGTTTTTCCCATCTGTAAAACATACGTATTTGCTTTCCAAGGCAAGTCCAGTGGTTAAGATGAAGTCCCTAGACAGATCACTTTAGTACATAAGTAGCACTAACTACATGCTGTTTTCCACTTCCTCTTATCTAGTAAAAATTTGGAATTGCATGAACCTAAAATCATTGGCTTAGACCAATGATTATCTTTACTTAAAAATCATCAGGTTGACAGTAATATCAAGTTTCAAAAACATACAATGAAATAAATCAAAGTTTCTAAAAGATTTTCCAATTGCCCATAAGGATCCTTTGTGTGCAGAACGACGATAAAATAATTAAGATGCACTTGTACTTGAGTGCATGCAGGCAACCCTTTCAGAGATTCTAATCAGGAACTCCAGCACCATGTGTTCCAGACCTATAAATTTTACATAGAGGTCAGTGCTATATTCTTAACAATCACATCTGTTTTTGTGCTTATTTTACAAACTCAGAGTTAGGCTGAAACATAGTATATCAGTTGCAAAGATTTCCCAAAAACTGTAATAGTATAAGAGCAATAATTATTATATTTAATGAGAATCAGCATTTTGTACAACTCTTTCCCCCATGCCTTAAACATTTCGTAAACACTCAATGTTTTGAGAAATTTAGTCATCATTGATGCCTTACACAGTCACTGACTCAGCACAGAGGGAAAAGCACAGAATCTGGAGCAAGAAGCCTGGGTTCAAATTCCAGCTCTACCACTCACTAATTATGAGGTCTCCTGTGAGTTACTTCCTCCCCTGTGGTTTACTTCCCAATCTGTAAAATAGGGGAAACATCATAGGGATATAGGCAGCAGTGCCCAGCACATAATTAATGTTCTTAATTATTAGGAACTCTCAGTGCTCAATTTATTCCTAGGCACTGGGATGCAGTGATAAACAAAGGCACTTGCTAAATAGTTGGAGGATGAATAATGCAAAAACATAATAGAGTGAAGACATAAATATAGATTTTTGGATACCCAGGTGGTTTCCATGACTGCCTGATGTCAGAGAACAAAAATTTGAGCATTTGTGTGATGAAGTCTAAACAACAGGCCCTAGAGGAGAAGTAGAAAGAAATAATGAAATTATCCACCTAATGTCACAAAGAACAACCAATGAAAATAAGCCAAGTAGCTCTGTGAGCAAGTGTTCTTTTTTAACTTGACCGTACCATGGGATTTTTTTTAATATGCTTATAAACCTGTAATTGTTAGTCAAGAATTCTGACTCTCAAATGAGGTCATGTTTGGAAATACATGTTTTAAAATTTAAACAATTCAAACCATAGAAAATTTTGAAGACTTAAGCCAAGTTCTATCTCAAAATTAAAATAAGTGAGATGTAAAGATGAAGGGAAGGCCTATATCAACTGGATGGTTGTTTCATGGTGCCTTTTGTGTATATATGTGAGTACAGAATTGAGCATTTCAGGTTCTCATCAATAAAACTGTTTGCAGCATAAGCCAGTTCAAGCCACTTTGAAAACTTCTGATGATGCTTAAAAATAGCTGAGAACATAACTGCAATACTTATGCCTGCTTACAAGCATGAGATTATTTTGTTTTTATTTCAAATACTGATTTTTCTCTTAAAGTTATTCAACATGTTATGTGAAAAGAGAAATTTTTAAAGCATGATCTAAAGCTTATTTTTTGAGAAGATAAACAAAATAAAACTCTAGTTAAATTCAATTAGAAAAAAAGGGAAAGTTCTAAGAAATAGAATCAGAAATGAAAGATAAATACAACAAATATTTCAGAGGGCCATAGAGACTACTATGAACTTCTATATGCCAATAAGTTCAGTAATCTAGAAGATATGGATAAATTACTGGATCTAAACAAACAACCTTCCAAACCTGAAACAGGAAGAAACAGAAAAACTGATTAGAACAATTACACGTAAAAAATTGGAACAGTAGTCAAAAGTCTACAAAAAAAAAAAAAAAATCCAGGACCAGATGATTTCACTAATGAGTTCTATGAACTTGAACTCATCAAAGATTAACTAATCCTACCCTTCTCAAACTCTTTCAAAAATTAGGGAAGACAGAATGCATCCAAACACATTCCATGAAGCCAACAAAATTTTTCCAACATCAAAAGAAAACAAGCAAATCATACAAAAAAGAAATATCAATGTTTCTAAGGAACATAGATGCAAAAATCCTCATAAAACATTAGTAAACTGAACTCAACAATACATTAAAAAGCTCATACATCATGACCAAGTAATATTCATCGTAGAAAAATCAAATAAGGTATTCACATCAACAAAATAAAATATGAAAATCAATTATGATCTTATTAATAGATGCAGAGAATGGATTTGACAAGATCCAATATTCATTTATGATATCAAAAAATATTCTCTCAATGAAATGGAAGTTAAAGGAATATATCTCAACATAAGAATATATGTGACAAACTTGAAGCTAATACCATACTTGATGGTGAAAAACTGAAAACTTTTCCTCCAAGATCAAATATAACACAAAGATGTGCACTTTCATCACTACTCTTCAACACAGTATTGGAAGTCCTAATCAGAACAATTAGAATAGAGATACAAGGAATCCAAAATGGGAAAGAAGTAAAATTATTACTCTTTGCAAATAACATGATTATAACACAGAAAATCCTAAAGACTCCACTTTTAAAAAATTTATAAATAATTTATCAGTATGATTTAGTATTAGGCTACTAAATTGATATACAAATTATGTCACATTTCTATATAAAAGGAAGAGGATGAAATAGAAAATAATCTCATTTACAATTGCATCAAAGATTTAATACCTAGAAATCAGCTTAACAAAGTAGATGAAAGACCTGTAATGCAACTATGAGACATTGTTAAAAGAAATAGAAAAAGACACAAAGAGATGGAAAGAGGGTCCCTATTATGGCTTATAAGAATTTAACATTGTCTAAATCTTAGTCAAAACAATATTCAGATTCAAGGTAATCTGCATGGCATTCTTCAAAGAAATAAACAAATATTATTGATTTCTATCACCACAAATGACTCCTATTCCTGATAACAAAGAAGAACAGAGTTAACACACACCCAGACTTCAAGTCACACTACATAATTACCTTAATCAAAAAAGTATGGTATCACATTAAAAATAGACACAGACCAATGGAGTAAAATTAAAGGCATAGTAATGAGCTTATATTTCTATGTACAGTTAATTTATGACAAAGGAATAAGACTATACACTAAACAAAAGAAGGTCTCTTCAAAAAAGGTATTGGGAAAACTGGACAGTCACCTATAAAAGAATATAACTGCTATCTCATAAATACACTAAAAGTTACCTCAAAATTAAAGACTTCAATGTAAGATCTGAAACTAATACATAGAGAAAAAAACATAGGCAAACACTTCAAGATATCAGTACCATTGATGACTTTGGACCAAGTCTACAAAGAGGTCAACCAACTCAATGAGAAAATGGAAAGATTGAAATAGACACTTTGGGGCTGGGGATGGAGACACAGAGATGGCTAATGACTAGCAGGCACATGAGAATGCTTTTCAGTGCTTATGAGAGAAATACAATACAAAGCCACAATGAGAAACCACTCCCTGCCCTTATCAAAAAGATCAGAAACAGGTGTTGTTGAGTGTGTGAAGAAACAGAAACCCTTATACACTATCAATGGGGATGTAGACTGGTCTAGTTCCCATAGAAAATAATATTAAAAATAGATATACAATATGATCTAGCAGCTCCATTCCTAGATATTTGCCCAAACACTATTTTGAAGGGATTTCTGCATACTTATGTTCACTGCAGCATTATTTATAATGACTAAGTTATGGAAAGAACCTAAGTGCCCAAGGACAGATGAGTGGAGTAAAAGGATGCTGTGTATCTACAAAGGGGAATACTACTTTAAAAAAAAAAAGATGAACTCTTTCCATTGAAGAGGTATGAACCTACGTATACCTGAAACACATATACAGTGTTCAAATCAACGTTGAAAATAAAATTCAATAGCCTAAATAATAATACATATATATGTATACATGCATACTTAAAAAAATCACTTCAGATGCTTTAAAGAAATACATCCCTCAGGTGCCAATCACAAGTTCCTTTTGACCAAGCAGCTATGAATCAGAAATTCCCACAATCCTTCCTCATGTTCAAAAATTTGCCCCAAAGGCTCACAGAACACATGGAAACAGTTTATTTATGTTTGCCAGTTTATTATCGAGGACATTATAAAGAACACAAATGAACTACATATAAAGAGGTACATAGTGGGAGGCCCAGAGGGGCCAAATGAAGAACTGGCTGTTCCTGTGGACAGAGTTCAGGTACACCCACTTCCTGAGTGTGGATGCATCCACCAAAACAAACCCGAAGCTCCCTTTACTCTGCAGTCTGGAGATTTGTTTTGGAGACTATCATATAGGCATAATACTGTTAACCCAATCTCCAGTCCTACTTCCTTCTCTGGAGACCAGGGTGTAAGGCTGAAATTCCATGCCTTGGTCTTTCCACGGTAGTCCCCATGCTGACACTGTTTAGAGACGATCCCATATCACCACAGAGGATTTGCAGAACTAGGAATTAGAAACTGAAATCAAATATCATGACAAAGGATGTTTTTATCAACCCATCATTCATTTAGGACAGTAAAGGAGATTTAGGAGCCCTGAGCCAGGAACCAAGGGCAAAGACTTGATATCTATATAGATGTAGCTATAGATATATTTCTTATTCTATAACAGTATTGCAGGCTCTGACATATGCATTCTAGGGGGGATACAATTCAGTTTACAGCATCTCATCATTTTCACAGGTTTGGGGATAGGGCTTGGATATCTTTGGTGAAGCTGTGATTCTGCCTGCCACAGTGCTGTACTTGGAGCTGCAGACCACGGCAGAGATATGCTCTGGAGGTCAAATGAGGCAACAACCCTGAGCCAGGTCACTGCCAGGGACCTTTTTTTCCCCAAAGTGGTTGTAATTGATGCTGGGTCACTTCCAAGCAGTGAACCAGGCTTCCTTCCTCTCTGGCACCGGTTCAAGGGAAGATCAATGCAGGCACTTAGCGTAAGAAGGGGCGGTGGTTGTGCCTTGGGTCCTCCAAAAACAAGGGCTCTGACAGTGGCAGAACAGCAGAGACCCGCCAGTGTGCAGAGGTTAACCTGAGCACCGCGATTCAACAGCGAATGCAGAGAAGATCCTGGTGGAGTGCCCATGGGTCAAGTACTCTGTACTAGGCTTTAAAATCCGTAATGCCAGCTAGCATGATGATTGAAAACAAAACAAAATAAGTTCAGTGAACTATTTGTTATAAAGGAGAATGCCTCCAAACACTCCGGGGAGAAGCAGATTCCCAGAGCAGGCAAAACCTTACATCTTTATATTCCCTTTCCATCATTCATGAAGGTCACTGGGTTAATCACCCCATGATTCATCATTTGTGTGTCAGGACACAATGAGATGTGGCCATCTTGATCAAAGGCCTTACTGTTCTCAGAAGCAAATAATTAGCTCAAGGAGTTAGAGATTTGCAGAAACCAAGCCCAAAAGGAAACAGTAAGTATTTGAAGAATAAAAACAATTAAAATGCCACTTCCTCTCACCTTGTCATCTCTACTAGAACATGTCTTACTGCTGTACAGAGGCCTTGTTAATGAATTTTTACCCAGAATTAGCTACCATACTGACATTACCCAAAAGATTAAGTCATAAAATTATACAATGATTTGAATGATAAGGAAATGTTTACTTCTCCTTCTTTGGATAATAAGATACATGCAAATGTCTTATTAAAGAATTAGCAAAACAACTTAACAAAAATAAACCAAAAAGTCCAATCAAAAAATGGGGAGAAGAGCTAAAAAGACATTTCTCCAAAGATGAAAAAAAAGACCAAAAGGCATATAAATAAATGCTCAACATCACTAATAATCAGAAAAATGCAAATTAAAACCACAATGAGATACCATTTTATGCCAGTAAGAATAGCACATATCAAAAAAAGGGGGGTAATAAACAAGTGATGATGTAGATGTGGGGGAAAAGAAATATTCTTACACTGCTGGTGGGAATGCAAACTGATCCAGTCGCTATGGAAAGTTGTGTGGAGGACCCTCAAACTAATGAAAATGGAACTACCAATTGATCCAGCAATTCCTCTTCTGGGACTCTATCCAAAGGAGACCGAAACATTTATATGAAAGGACACCTGTATTCAAGATGTCTGTTGAGCATTATTTTCAGTTGAAGCACATGAAAACAACCCAATTACCCCCAAACAGACAAATGGATGAAAAAGAAGTGGTATATTTACACAGTGGAATATTATTCATTTGAAGCATTTGAGATAACATAGATGGACATAGAAGGAATCATATTAGCAGAACTAAGTCAGAAAGAAAAGGACAGAAACCAGATGTTCTCACTTATAGATGGATATAGAGAAAACAAACAAAAAGTCAAGAGGAAAAGTCAAACAAGCTAACAATCAAACTAAAACATATAGCTGTGGGGGTTGGGGGGGTGGAAAATGTGAGGGAGGTGACGAGCCTGTAGGATGGAATGATGGTCTATAGGTGATATGATAGTAGGAGAACCCCAGGGAATACAATGATGTAAAATATATAGATAAATAAATAAAATCATTATTAAAAAACGAAGAATTAGTAAAATGTACTGATATGAAAAGTGCTTACACTTTTCATGTTATGCTTGTTCTTAGAGAAAAAAAAATACACCTGTAACACTAAGATATAGTCTTAGCCATGTCCTAAATATAACCTAGTCCCTTGGATCAAAGAACTGAAGCCATGAACACTGGAATACAGAAAAGTCTGTCCAAGCAAAGGCAGCATCATTAGTCAATCATGGCATCATTTCCTACTAATCTAAGGGAAATTTCATAATCCCAAATGGGTTTGTAGGTAGCCACTACCCAGCATTCAGGGCTGACATTAGAAATGATATTTGCTTTCTGTCATAAACATTTTTTTATTTCTCCCTCTCTGCTGATTTCTTCCCCACATCCTCACTTTCAAACATACATAGGCCTTACTTTCAACAATAAATATTTGTGAAGCCCTACTGTGTGCCAAACACTGCTAATACAACAGGAAATACGGAGGTGGCAGGACTAGTATGATACCTGTTCTTATATGTCACACACAATGAGGAAGACAGATAATAAACAATTATCAAACAAGTAAACAAGGCAATCCTGTTATGACAAGAGCTTTAAGGAAAATGATACAAGGTAATGTGATGAAGAGGAACTGGGGGTGGGGTGGGCAGTAGGGAAGTGGTCAGAGAAGCTTATCTGAGCAGACAGAATCACACCTAAGGAATAAATAACGAGTCTGTCACCATGCAGAGAGAGGGGAGGAGTTTTGCAGTGAACAAGAATGAAACGTCAGACCCAAAACCATAACATACATAGAAGAAAACCTGGGCAAAACCTTCCATGAATTACAATTCAGAAATCCCTTTCTAGAAACATCTACAGATAACAAAAAAATGAAGGAAAACATAAACAGATGGGACTACATCAAACTAAAAAGCTTTCATACAGCAAAAGAGACATCAGAAAAAACTAAAAGAAGCCCATCAGAATGGGAAAAAAATTTGCCCTACACAAGAGTGATAAGGGTTTAATAATGAAGATCCACAAGGAACTTACACAATTAAACAAAAACAAAACAAGAAACCCAATCAAAAAATGGGAGAACTAAATAGACACTTTTCCAAAGAGGAAATACAAATGGCCAACAGACACATGAAAAATTGTTCAATGTCGCTAGCAATAAGGGAAATGCAAATCAAAACCACAATGAGATATCACCTTACACCAGTGAGAATGGCCCACATTAAAAAAACAGGCAACAACAAGTGCTGGCGTGGATGTGGAGAGAAAGGAACGCTTTTACACTCTTGGTGGGAATGTAAACTGGTCCAGCCACTATGAAAAGCTGTGTGGAGAACCCTCAAACTAATAAAAACGGAACTACCCTTTGACCTAGCAATCACTCTTCTGGGAATCTACCCAAAGGAGACCTCAGTATAGGTACAAAGGGACACCTGTGCCCGCATGTTTATTGCAGCACTATTTATAATTGCAAGGACATGGAAACAACCCAAATGTCCCAAAATAGATGAATGGATGAAAAAGATACGGTATATATGCACAATGGAATATTACTCATCAATTAAAAACGACAAATTAGATGAATTTATGATAACATGGACACACCTAGAAGAAATCATATTAGCAGAAACAAGTCAAAAAGATAAAGACAGATATCAAATGGTTTCACTATTATATGGGACTTGGGAAAGATAAACAAAAAGCTATGAAGAAAAGTCAAAAACAAAACAAAACAAACAAACAAAAAAGCTAACAACCAAATTAAAGTATACAACTCCAAGTGGGAGGGGGACAGAGGGGGAATGATCAGGGAGGGTGGGGGGGGTGAATCTCGGGAATTACAAAGATGTGAAATTTATATTTAAATAAATTATTTGATGTTTAAAAAAAGAATGATAAAGGTCTTGAGCAGGAAAAATACTGAGAACTGGAGGAATGCAGATAGGCATAGCCAGCGTGTGCTGATCAAGGCAGAATGGGATCCAAAGAGCGTAGCAAAACATGCAGATCATGGAGGACTTTGAAGTCAGGTGAAGGAAACTGTCCATAGCATGGTGAAAAGTCAAACAGATAATCTGGGTAGAGGATGCCATTATCTAATCACCATTGCTGACTTAGGGGGGAAATTCACCTGATCCACCTTGTTTACCACCTTTCTCTCTAGCTAACCATATTCATGGCTGACACCTGGAGTGAATCACCACTTGACTGCCTGATAACTTATTTCTTGTATTTGCTTGAAACCTCTTTCTGAAAGGGCACTCAAGGTTTCTTTCACGAACATCTCTTTCTGATCCTTTCCAAAAACTGTATTTACTCCCTCAACAAAATTTACTGATGCCCCATTTTGTCCCTGACTCTGTGCTAGTCACTGGGGATACCGCTGAAATCAAGAAAGTACCTTTGCCTGCACGGAACACACAATTGTTGGCCTGCGGCTAACAATTAAGCCAGAGCTCACAACTCAGTGCATGATCCATGAAACTGGACACTGCGATTACTCTAGGAGACCACAGCACAGGCTTCTCAGGCTGAGTGAGAAGGCCGAGTGAGGAGAGTGTGGGGCGTAGGAGGCAGCGGGAGCACGGGCACCTGAGACAGAAACACAGCGGGAATTAGCAGGGCCAAGGAGAAGAGAACCAAATTCCTGGCAGTAGCAATGGGAGGTGTGAAAAAGCTCAGCAAGTAGAATATAGCTGAAATGGTTCAGTCCCGGGTAAGACAGGAAGTGAATTGCCTTCCTATTATTAACGCACTCCACTCACTTTAATAATATATTTTTCTTCTTAATAATGTATTGATTTTAAAAAATATTATTAAAATGTGAAGGCTCATTGTGAAAATCTATGAGAAATAGCTAAAAGGATTAAAAATTAAAATCAGCTCCATTAGTACATTGCTCTACTTCCTTCTAACAGTTTTTCCTGTGCATGTCTCTGCCGTTGCTTCGTTTGGAGAGGTGGATAATCAGTTTTGTGTCCTATTTTACTTTGGGGCCGTGAGGTTGCTTAATATTACATTGTGGGCATTTTGTCCAATGAAATACAAATCTATCATAATTTATTAAGTAAACTGTTGATGGATATATTCATTTCTAAGTCTAGGCTACTAGACTTAGTTATGGTTATTCTGAAACATAAATCTCTTTTACCTCATGGATTATTGAGATAGATTTCTGGACTATCTGAGATAGTAGGACTGTCAGGTAAATGCAAATGAGCATTTTTAAAGTTCTTAGTCCAAACTGCCACCTTACTCTTCACAAATGGTCTGCTTCCTACCGGTAAATGAATATTCTCTCCACGCCATACATACCCTTGCTAGTGTGGAGCGTCACTTTTTTTTTAAAAAAACATGAAATTTGTTCATTTATTTCACTGGTTTATCAGTTTGTGTTGTTCTTACTGATTTAAAAATTCTTTGAACCTTGAGATTTTGTAGGCAAACAGCATACTTAAAAGTGTCCTGTAAAAAAAACTTTAAGGCTTATTTGTAATTTTTATCCATCACATTTTAAAAAATATTTTTTCTTCCAGGCTCTACTACGCTTGTTTAAGGATAATCCGTGGTGTCTTCAGAATTTTGTGTGGGCTTATGCTCACATCACCTTACATCCTAAACAGAATCTGTAGGTGGAAACCATTATTCCTATCAAATTTTTCTAACTTCTCAGCCAGTTAGGACTCCTCTGTCTGAAGAAGTCTTAATCATTTCCAGTTGGCTCCCCTGCAGTTTTTCTCCACAGGAAAACAGAATGACTCTTTGGGGGAAAAAAAAAAAAAGACTTTATTAGAGCAAATTTTCAACTCCTCAGCTTGGACTCAGCAACTTCTTCCTTTGAGCTGACCTTGCTTTCCCCTCATTCCTCATCTTGCACCATCCTTCCCTTGCTCTCTTCCTCCTCTCATGTCCTGGAACTCATATTCTGAATTGCTCTTCAAGTTCTTGAGTTGCCCTCATAATTTCCATAATTTCTTCCATACAAGAAAGAGGCCAGCATCCTTGCTGGCCTCTAGATTTATTTTTCTTCCTCCTAATATATAGTCATTTTCTTTGTTGGCACCTCCCATAATTTATCCCTGGCATTTTGGTGATTATCTCTTTAAAATATGCCTCCTCCACTGAAATCTGTCTCCAGACACCACACATGTTCAGCTTGCCATATATGCCCAGGGGAAAGAAATGAAGCAGAAGGGTTTTTGCTTTTCTTCACTCAACTCAGTTCCATTAGCAGAAATTTCTCCAGACACAAGCAAAGACCACCAGTGTCAGCTCTAGGCAAGGGCCACTTTGCCCAACCACAGGTAAAGGAGGACTTTGTAAAGGAAGTGACGACTGGCCTCAACTGAGTCCCATAGGATGAAAGAGATTGAGAAAGCCATTCTGGACAGTGAGAGCACGTGCACCATGGCTGACAGTTGAGAACAGGACACATTTAAAGAAACCACAAGACCACAAGTCATCACCTTTCCAAAGGTATTATCCTCCACTTCCTTATTCTGCAAAACCCCTGACTTTTTGTCCACCCCTGGTATGATTCTAAAATCATATACCCTGGAACTCAACAAATATGGAGGACCAGATGAATGAGTGTGACAGGTCATGTCTCAATTAGAGCATGCCCTCTGTCTGAACTGCATCAACATCTAACTGGAGAGTCACTGAAGCTTTTCCTACCCAACAACAGTGCACGTGATCTTTCCTTACTCTGAACTTCATCTTCTATTGTTCTCAAATCATTTAGTGTTTTCTCTCTAATCTTCCTTATCTTCCCAATTAAACATAATTTGTCAAGGGCAGGAACCCAGTCCCTACTCTTTTTCCTGCTTTCATCTTTTTGTTTTGGTAAATCCAAATGCCCTATAGAGTAGCTGTTTAACATCAAGGTAAAGGTGGGAGGAAGAAGAATGAGCAGGAGGAAAATCAAAGAGGGAAGTTTTCTTAGGAACTGCTGCACTTAGCTGACCTTTTTCCTATTTCACAATCATTTAAATCTGAAAATTATTTTTAAAGATTTTGTTGAATTAACAAATGAGTTTATATACAAAACCTTCAAATTTCAGCAAAAAATAAAAAAAACTTGCCAGGACTTGTTATAACCAAAGGTATAACCCTTCTTTTTTCTAGGAAAGAAAAAATCAGATACAATGCCCTTTCATGCAGCAAATGTCACTAAAATAGCAACAGCTGCCATTCATATACAAACACCACTGTTATGTCTACCTGCTTATTTCTGCAAGCTAAAGAGACTTCCAATCCACCCTGTTCTTTAAATCTCCAGCACCGTTCTCTGTTCTAATCAACCATCTCTTGCAAACACTTCCAATTGGTTCCTTCTTCATCTGCTTTTCCTTTTCTCAGTATATACGGTATAAAAAACCGAAGTCTCTAAAAGTACTGACAAGGCATCGCTGTCTGCATCTAACTCAGCTGATTCTTGTAATACCAAGTCCTGCTTTTGTGGATCTTGGAAGCTCTGGCCACAAGGGTCTTGCCATCATTGCTCACACATATCTCACTTCCTGTAGCTGCAGGTTTCTGGCCACTCTCTTTGCTCAGCTGAAAAGGTATTTGTCTTCGAGGAAAGCCATTCTTGAGCCATGTAAGACAGTACAACCTCCCCCATCCCTCCCATTATATAAACACAACCCAGCACCACATACTTTTCCTTCATAACACTTGTTACATTTGTAATTATGCATTTGTTTTATTACTTACATAACACCTTGCATTCCCAGCCCATCTAAAATGGTAAAACCAGAAACTGTGTTCATCATTATATATACATAGTACCTAAATAGAACCCTGCAGGCAATCAGCATTTAATAAATATCTCACAAATGAATGTCATCTGCACTAGACAAGAGTAAGATCGAAGTCTTTTTTTTTTTTTTTAAGCCTACCCAAGTATAAATTCCTGTGAATTGAATTCTAGGGAAAAGGGAAATTAGGTTAGGTATTCCTCTTCAGATAAAAGGATGACAGATTTGCCAAAAAACTTGCCCACATACTTATTTTTATGTCTACATAAACTGTTTTCTACACTCATCACATCCCCACCCCCCCAAAAAAAAATGAAAGCAATCTATAAGCTCTTAAATGATCTGGGCCTGCTCATGGGGTTTGGTTTTGCAAATAATATACCTCATTTTTCACGAGTGAAAAAATAATTTTAAATATTTAAAACTCCTCAAATGTAGGAGGGGAAGTAATTTGGGATAAAAAGCAAGGAAAGACACAATATTTTGGTTTGTAAAATTGGTTTATTTACAATTTGGTATTTTAAATTTATATTTGGATTTTTAATTTTTATATATTCCCCTGGCAGGCATCTATGTTTTCTTAAATAGGAAGGCAAAGGATAGGAAACCTGAGTAAGTTTCAATTTAAGCAATTTACCTGCTGCTGCAATCATTAAGAATTAACTTTCAATCCCTGAGAATTAGTAAAGAATCAAAAATACTTTCATACATTCAACGGTGAAAAGCATATTTTAAGAACAGAAAATAAAGCTACTGTAATTAACCTCCCCAAATATGGCAATATAAATTCCCATTTGACAAACTGAGGTGTGTGCACATGCATTTCAGTTTTTTGGTGTACCTGAACAGACTAAGATATTCCAGTTCAGTTTTTTGCAGTTTTCTATTTTTGAAAAAATTCCTAGAAACTGATACACAATTTGATCAAACAATTCCAATGCCTGCTAGCTCCAATTTACCTTTTATAAATTTTTGAATATGTAGTGATTTTTCTTTACTATCCAAGACCAAAATTCTTTATCTGATTGCAACCTGAAGCCCAATCTATTTTTGCAAAGTCACTTTGGAAGCAAGTCACTCTAGTTTTCTCAAATATCAGGTGAGGATAATTATAGCTCTCGGGGGACGCATAAAGCTGATGTTCATACAATATCATGAGGGCTGGGAAGCTTTCTTCATACAGAGCAAAGTTCTGGGACACATGATAGTTGTAATACAAACTGCTGTTCTTGATTATAGATAGCTAATACTCCTAAAATGGAAGGTTTCTTTGGAAGAGTAAATATTAATTAGTTTACTCATTAAGCTTCCTTGAAATGCAAAGGAATGGCAATTATGCATCCCCCTCCCATGTGTATAAAATGTAGCATAGATACTAAGGATGTGACCACAGCAAAACAGTAAGTCACTCAAACCAAATAAACCAAAAACTTTGCAGTAAGATGCAATATTTTTTTACATATGCGAAACACCCTGGCAGTTTTCATTTTGGACAGTGTTAAATAACACTAATGACAAGTATTTATTTGCCTAATAGCCCAAAGGAAAACAGAGTGAAATTCAAACTTTAAAATAAGGTCAAACTAGGCAAAAAATATCCTTCCTTCAAATCTCTTTAATGTTCTTTGCAAAAAAAACTAGACAAACTAATTTTATGTTCTCGCAAGGACCAATACCACTACTAGCTAAGGACATTCTCCAAATGCTAATTTGAAGGCAATTTGAGATTCAAGAACATCTACTTGTATACTTGTTGATTGGGGGGTGGTGGGAGAGGATATAGACATTCAAATAGAATAGAACATTAATCAAGATAAGTAAGTTTTTAAAAGACTGAGTGGGAAGAGATAATATGCTCTGAGTAAATGAGTGGGAAGTATAAACTCCAAGTAAGACAGATCTGGACAATTTCTCTTAAATTTACGTGGTTGCTTTAGCATCAGACTTTAGTATTATACAAAATATATATCTCTAAAAGTTTTACTTCTAAAGAGATTGTGTCTCTTGATGGGTTGATCTATTACATTTGCTACTTTGAGTAGCAAGAGGAGCAATAAAGGTGTCTCATTTCTGCTACAGAGACCAAGCCTAGGACCTAGTGCAGTGTTCCCTCCTGTTAGCTGCAGGAAGCTGCACTGAGTGTTTCTTTGGCTGTTGGTGGCAGGCGGGTGTAAACAAAAATGTGAGGTAGTTCTTTCCACAAGAGGGAAATATTTGTCTACATAACATCCCTGCAATGTCTGACAAATTACTACAGCATCTGCTCGCTGTCATCTGTAAAGTAAACGCTTAGCTTGGTATTAACTGAACTTGACAAATCATGAGCTAGTTGCAGTTCACAGGCCTTATTTTCTGATCCAGCCACAACAGGAGGAAATAAAACTGAAAATACGTGAACTATAGAGTCTACCAAGAACAAGAACTGCCAAAACATTAAAAAGCATACAGGGGAGTGGGTGAGAGTACATAAGAATAATTTACCACTTTGCTTACAGGCAAGAATGAGGACTGAGGAGGATAAATTATAGACTCTGCTCCTACAGCTTAAATCTCACCTTGAAGTTTCAAAGGAAAAATAAAATCTGAAGTTTTCATATGCTGTAGAACATGACAGAAGTTATTATACATGAAAGAAAAATAACAGAAATTTTAAAGGAAAAAGAAAACAATGTCACTAGCACTTTAGTTTTCTTACCTGGAATTTGTATACTTACTGAACTAGCAAAAAATTGTTCCTAAAAATATTTGCATTTTAAACTCTCTGCAGGCTACCAGACCAAGAACAATACCAGCAATAGATCGGGAGATCAATTATAGTTAGAAAAGGGGAGAAGAGTTAGGTAGGACATTAAAATTTTATTCTGAAATTATCTCTGGCCACGACAATAAAATTTAACAAATATTCACTGAACAGTCTTACTCCTGTCATCAGCTGTACAATACATACAGTATCATAGAACTGGCCACTAGGATTAAAATCCACTAGAACATATTTTATGTTAAGTGGCGACAGCAGCATCTCACAGAAATTTATACATACATATATACACAGTCCACATTCAACCATTTTCACATATTTTCAGTACACACAGTTGCAGCATATTACAGTCACATGTCTAAGTTGTTGCTCGATAAAAACCCAAGCCACTGCCTAGACATAACTGTAGCAGTTGAGCTGAGTATAATTACAATTAATTTTATATATGTCCATAGCAGAGAGATGTACAAGCCCCTAAGAAACAGAGTTCACAAATACTTTTTTTTTTAAATGCTACCACAGCATTATGTTGGGCAATATTAAAACCTTTTCCAACCAAATCAGTTTTTTTTTTTTTTTAAAAAGTCTTCTGCTTACCAGAAAGTCTTGATGAAAAAATTACAAAATGAATGCTCTCTTTAAAATAATTCACACTTTTAAGATTCCAATATGGCCCAATGCTACTGATGCCTAAAGTGTTTTTCTAACATTCTGATGGAGTCCTTTACCATGACTCCAAACCACCCATTAAGTTTAAAAGTGGCTTAAGTGCCTTGCACCCAAATTGTAAAAATCCCTGGCCATCCTTACTAGAGCCAGGCACATATAAAAGGAATGCACTTTGGTTCATACCAAATGCCCTGGGATTAATCACACTAGAAAATTAAATGGTTTGAGGTAAATTTTTACAAATACAGTTGATTTTTGTCTAGTGTTAGCATAACAAAAAACAATATTATTTAAAAAATCAGTCTGATGTTAAGAAAAACAAAGGCCATCTTTAACTCCTTAAACATAGGAATTCCCTGTGTAACTAACCAATGGTTATCTTTTTTAGTGCCTCATGATGATTCTTGCCTTAAGGTTTGCATTAAGGCCTGTATGTAACTGGATATTTAAGACAAAAGTATCTTTGCAGAGGTGGGTCCCATCCTTACTAGTTCTATCCTAGTATTCAAAGAGTTAAAGAGGCCAAAAAAAATGCATGCCCTACAACATGGCATCCAGAACAAAAGGCACATTGTTAACACTAAGGGCACAACTCCTCCTCTACTGTTAATGTACACAGTCTTGCATCATCTGTTGTTCCACTGTTGTAGCAATTCACTTAAGTGGTAATGCATGCTCTGGTGGTGCAAGAAACTGAGCCAGATGAGACTGCAACCCAAGACAAGATGATACTGTGCTATTCCTAAATCTGAAAACAGCTCAGACATCCCTTGACAATGGTAACCTGTGAGACCAAGGACTGTTTCCAAGTCAACTCCCAGTAGCCTATCAGAGCCCTTCATTTATTTATGCTTTAACATCACAAAAGATGCAAGTTTTCTTTTCTTCTTTTCAACATCACTAAGGTAGAATTTTTCAAAAGCAGCTCTATCACTAAACACTGAACATGGCAGCTCTTGTGAGTAAAGGAAATTTCACTGAATCTTGGGGGTGGGGGGGAGCCCCATAGTGCTGCACATCAGTTTGGCTTAAAAGTTTCCGGTTGCATTTGTGAGTCAACAGTCACAAATGCACAGTTGGCATTTAAGAACAAGCTTTGTGGTGGGGGAAAGACAGGAAGCATTAGTCCATTTATCAATGTTCACACGTGTAATCATTTTATAAGGAATTCCCTACTCATGGCAGGTTAAGGTTCATCATTTTCCAACCTAAACATGAAAATAAGAATGGCTACGGAAAAGGAGCATTGCAAGAGGAAAATAGCTTTTCAGTTTATTTTACTGACCTCAAGTTGCTAATCATCATTCAGAGGCTTATGGTTTTCAAAACCACCGCACCAAGTCTTACACTGCTTATGCCTTTAAGCCAGAATTTTAGTAACAAATAAACAACCTTTGAATTCTATAAGCCACTGATTGGGGAGCATCAACACATGAGCATAGCTTAAAATGCAACTTACTAACATATTGCACTTCCACAGATTACACAGAAATGTGTACAAGATGCTAAAGAATCTGACTAAGGGAAAGCAGCTATAAATGCTAAATACAGAAGTACAAATTAATTTATCAGTGACACCCTTAAATAGTAAAGCAAATATCAACATCACTATCTTATTAATAAACTAATTTTATTACTGTTTTTTGGCAAATATCTGTAACATTTCCTGAGCAATTTTTCTCCACCATCAACTGAAAAAGCCTCAAGGTAATTAAAGTGTTTTGTTTAAACTACTTTTTTTAAAGTAAGAGAATCTACAGGATTAATATTAAAAGAACTTAACCGGAAACTTTCTTGGCCTCACTGGGGACCATGCTTTAAGTACTTGTAAATGAACTTACAGGCAATACAGTAATATCTGTGCATATAAAAGAGCACTTATCCTAATTTATACTACCCAAAACCTATTGTCCAAACAGGCAGCAATCTTCCTATATTAAATTGCACATACTGAAAAATGTTTTCCACGTGCCTTGAAATTTATATATATCACTGCTCATACATTAGTGATAAAATACTGAAATTTTCACTGTGAAAATAATTATTATTCAGAGAAGAAAATATTTACCAAACTCTGCTACTTTTCCAGGTAAAGTGTCATTCCCACAAAAACAATCAGTGCAATCCAAAAGAAAGTAAAATGAAAGAGGAATGCATTATCTGTGGTTCTAAATGATGCAAAGAATAAGTCAAACCATTTAACTTGAGGTTGAACTTTTTCCTTCTTGAAGCTGTTAAAGTTGGCCTTACTAAACAGCCATAATGACTTCTGTTCAAGAAGATTTTCAACCCTCTTTCTTTCTGAAGAAAGAGTTGATATTTTCCCAGGCTGAGAGAACCTTATTGTGGCACCTGAAAAGTGTGAATTCATCCTAATCTGCCAACCCTTCTTTGGAACTACAGAAATCCCCAACTTAAGTAGCTAGGCTGTTGTTCTTTTTTAAAGTGGAATATGAAACAATGGTCATAATCACAGCTGAAATGTCTTCTTTTCTGTATTAACAGTCTGGGATATATATTCAAAAAAAGAAAAAGAACTAAATAAAAGCCATAAAGGTGTGGTGAAAGAGGAACAGAGAGGAGAAAGCAAAGAGAAAGAATAGTTCATGGACTACATTAAATTTAGGTACAAAACCAATTCTGTAAGAGGAGGCTTCTTATAAAATAGCTCACCCATATTAGAAAATTTGGAGGAACACACACATTTCAATTTATCTACTGGGTCTGCTTTGCCAGCTTTTAGAATGTCAGAAATGCTTACTAAACATTGAAACCTTGGGGATTTTCTTTTGTTTAGGAAAAAAAAAATCCATCCCTAAGGTGCCGTTTTTCTTCGTATGTCATTTTCACCCAGACCATTCTCTTACCACCGTCACTACCACCCAGAAACTTATGGAAAACAGAAGCAGAACATTCTACACCTGTGCATGAACCTGGGGCATGGAGAGAGAAGGGGGGCCTTTCAGAGGCAATCACCTTGGGGAGAATACACTATGAACCATAAAAACAAGTGAATGTCTTTGACACCAATCTGTAAAAGCGTGGCAGTCACGAAGTAACCAATGGCCTGCCACTGATTTTATTACTCTGCCACACTAAGTACAGTAAGGCTCATCGTACTTTTAGAACACAAAAAACAGTTTCAGAAAGTATAAAAACTTAAAGCATTGTCCCCATGTATTTTATAAAAACAAAACGAAAAACTTTCTTACATTAAAATAAGTGCTGAAAAGATACAAATGAGTTGAGTTATTGAGCAAATAAAAACAGGTCTGAGCTTCTCCTTTCCAACCCCGACAGGCTCTGCAACAAGGACGCATCTTTCAGATTACCAGCACTGGGGGACTCAGCTCAGCTAACAAGTTTTGGCAACACTGTCCTCTGCTGAATATTCCCATTGGCATCTGTCATCTGTGCCAAATTAGTCCTCAGTTTGGAAGCTGAGCTGGAAGGTGGAGGTAACTTGGAAATGGACGTGATAGCACCAGAGCTCTCAGTTATCCTTTTCACCGATGTCTTCTCCCCTGTCGGAGGCTTTGGCAAGCGCCTCCTCAGCCAGGGGTGCCGCAAAGCCTGGCCAGGGGTCATGCGAACCGCAGGATCCCATTCTAAACACTGTTTCAAGAAGTCAAGGAAAAGGGGGTCGTCGCACCCCTTCAGCGCATTCCCCCACTCTCTGCTCTCTGGCGGGCCCCTCAGTTTCCCCCTCCGGGACCGGCCTCCGTTGAGAACCACAGAGCCGTCTGAGAGGGTCGTGACAGTGCAGTAGCGGGGATAACCCTTGGAGCTCACGAAATTTTTGGCTCGTTTTGATGCATCCAACAGTTTCTGGGAGGGCATGCCCAACAGTTCGATCATACAGGCCAGCTGGTCCCCTTCATCTTCCCCAGGCAAGAGGGGGTAACCCGTCAGGAGCTCTGCTAAGATGCAGCCCAAGCTCCACATGTCGATAGGCATACCATACCTGGCGCCCAGGATCACTTCCGGGGCCCGGTAAAAGCGGGACTGGATGTATGTGTAGACACGCTGATGCTCGTAACAACTGGAGCCAAAATCAATCACTTTAATACCGCTCCTACCCTGCTGCTTTAATAAAATGTTCTCGGGCTTAAGGTCACAGTGAATTATTCTGTTTTTGTGCAAAGCATCCAAGCACTGCAGAATCGAGTGGGCAAACTTGCGAACCAAAGGCAGGCTGAAGCCCTGGAATTTATTCTTCTTGATGAGCTCGTACAGGTTCATGCTCAGCAGCTCGAATGTCATGCAGATGTGGTTGCGGAAGGTGAAGTTCTCCAGCATGTGGATGACATTCATGGTGTTGTCCTTGTCCTGCTTCCGCAGGTGCTCCAGGATCCGGATCTCCTCCGCCGCCTGCCTGTGGAAGCGCTTCTCGTTGCGCACCATCTTCAGGGCCACGTGCTGGTGGACTTTGTGGTCGTAGGCTTTGACCACCTGCCCAAAGCTTCCCTTCCCGATAACCTTGAGGACCTCGTACCTGTAAGCCACGTGATCGTGGGGCACCTGCACATAGGATCCCTGGTCGTCATCATAGCCACCGTTGTTGGGCCCGCCTGTCATGCCCTGGCGCTTCTTTGCGTTTGGACCCACGAAGTAGATTTCAGGGTAGCTGAAAATCTCATGGTGTTCAAAGGTGGTTAGTTTTTGCATGTATTGCTTCATTGCTTGTTCGGGAGACATGGGCGCGGCTTTCACCTTTCCCATGCCCTCCATCGACTTCAGGGAGGTGGAGCTCCCCTGCCGCCTATGGATGCTATCCAGCTGCCGCTCCGGCACCACCGGCAAGCCCGTTTTGCCCACTGTCGTGAGCCCATTTGGTTGTGTCGTGAGCACTGTTCTTTTGTTACTGTTATCCTCAAACAGCTGCTCAACCTGGATCTGTCCGTGGCTGTGGCTGCCGACATGTAGGTGATCATTCATTGTGTGCTTACTGCCGCCAATCTGGAATTTGGAAAGAACACGTCAATAGAAGGGAAGATGTCTGTCTTTTCAAGTGGGATAGTCTATACCTGCTCCCACCTTTATGAAATTCGATTTGGTTTGAATTTACCATCACAATCAGGTTTACGAAACAAAAAGAGTTCCATGCTGCCCAGGAGGGCTTCACTAGACCGCTAACAGGGAGCATAAATATGATACAGCCTTTGACAGAGAAAACAGGGTTGGGTCAGGCTGTGATAACTTGGGATCCGGAAAAGGGAACCTCATAAAAGTCACACCTAAAGGACAGATCACTGTATACATAGAACTCTTAGAGTAAGTTCTCTCAGCAGAAAGCATCTTTCTAATAACATTTAGCACAGAACCTGGCATGCCATAGACAGAGAAATACTGTTTCTGAAACTGGCTCCTCCTGCCAATTGTAACACCTTTCAGTTTATCCAGTAGCTTCTTTGTTAACTTGAGGGCCATACCTATCTTGTGCACTACTCCCTGCTGTCTATCTTTCCTTCATTCTGAAAACACTGGCATCTTCATTTCTGAGAAGATGGGCAGTCTTTTCCACTACTTGTAAATCTGATGATATCTGGGAAAATGCACTATCCACTGGCAAAAAAAAAAAAAAAAAAAAAAAAAAATTTGCACTTTTAGGTATAGAAGGTGCCTGTGTAGGTATCACTATAGTATCCTGTGACACCCCCAACCTCTTTTTTTCTAAATTTCTGGGCCTCACTAACTGTGATGACCATTTAAGACTATCTGGTACAACAAAACCACCACACCCTTTCAGGTCTTACTTGGATCAATCTCTCAGCTCTCTTAAAACAGGAATTTATTAGGCTACTTGGATCCTCAACTTTTCAACAAGCAACACAAAGTAGCAATTTCTATTCAGGCACACATGCCACCCTTGAACATTCCTGTCTAAACAACACTGATGGTATGAGCCAGTGGGCCCCCAGCCTCCCACTGAGAACCTACATGGAATTTCTTGCAGGCAATATTATTGCAAAGAGGTACATGTAGGGGAAGACGAGCAGGTAGAATCCCCTCCCAGTTAGGAAATACTGCCAGCCTCAGAGAAGACTCTGGTAGGTGATTTCATATGAAATCATAAAGACTAATTTGTCACACACAATCCAGCTTTTAACCAATATTAGATGAGATCTAGACACAGAAGGGGGAGTCCTGCCCTCTGCAAGCTTACAATTAATGAGTTGAAATGCTTTGCCATCCAATTATTTTTCCACTATTTGCTAAATCCTTCTTTTGGGTTTTATATGTTCTTGAACTAGTGTTTTGTACATGTAGTACAGCAATTCACTAAATGGACTGAAATCACCTGGACTATAAACTGAAATTCTGAAACCTTCTTATTTGCAAATCAAGACCTTCCAATTTTCTTTAGCTGACCCACAGCATGCAGTGACTGAGACGTCAGCGTTCTCTGTCTGGGTCTAAAACAAAAGCAGAATACAGTATTGCACTGGGACCTTTCTAAAGTGAAGTTTCATAGGATTTTACTTCTCAGACAAATTTCTGATGGACTTCTAGTCAAATATTTTCATTAAATCCATAGATGATACTCCGTGTTAAAGCTCTTACCTTCTGTAAGCAAAGCTAAACAAGTTATTTTATCCTCATTCTATGCCAAAAGCAGAGAGCAGTCCGTAAAACCAAATAGAAAAATGTTGGTATATAAAAAACAGTACAGGCTTGTCCACTGCTCCTTTTTTCCAAGACTCACTCTGTACTCCCCACTGTGGTCTTTCAAAGTAACAGAGAACAAAAAGACTGGAAATTATACTTCTCCTACAGATCCATTTTTCTCAGGGCAGCATGGAGTTATATGGCAAGATAACCTACCAGTCTACATGAACAAAAATCATGAGGCTTAGTTGAAACAAATTGACTTTAGGACTTTAGGAGCTCCTAAAAAGGTAACAAGTGACACTTTTTTTGAGCACCAGAAACTCAGTTCAATTCTTGCCATAACAACTTCTATTTTTTGCATGATTTAAAGTATAATAATAAATTTGATGCCTGGAACGAAAGAGTTGGCCAATCATCTCCTATCTCTCCAATTATCTTCTCCTGGTCTCCTCGGCAATTTCAACTAATAATTCACCTCACTTTAAGTGGACCCCAAGGTTAAAACCTTAGCTCTCTTGGTTTCTCACTCCCATAACTCTCCCTGGTTGACCACAGCCAGGGCTTCCAGTGACCAGGGGGCAGTCTGGTACCCTGCCTCTAGCTCAGATCTGCCTAGTCCTCAACTCCAGAGGGAAGGCTTTACGTGCAATGATGGCTCTTTCTCCTCTGACTTGGAACTCAAGGTCAACACAGGATTTTCTACAAAAACCACTTCCTCCACACATAACCCTCAAATTGATGAACAAAAGACTTCACCTCCAGTCACTCAAGCTGTACTGTTGGAAATCCTCTGGAACATCTTCATCTCCCTAAACTGTTAAGCTCCATTGTTTCTATCAACTGCACCCCATTTCCAGAGGGAAAGCAAAGTACTCAAGGCAAGAACCTGAGGTCCTAAAATAGAGCCTCAATGACCTGTGAGCTTCCAAATCGCACCTACCACAGTTTCTCTTCTCTCCTAATGTAACAAAGCTGAATTCCCCTAGCACACTGGAAATACCACGCTCCTTTAAGCTGTGAGGTCAAGTTTCACAATGGTTAGGAGGGCAGAAATTTTCAATTAGACATGGGGAAATGAATGCCAGCTCTATCACTAACTGTAATCTTGGGGGATTTTCTTAAATTCTCTGAACTTCAGTGTTTTTTATCAGTAAGAAGAAAAGTCACAAAGCCACCTCATTATCCCGATGAAAATGATTAAATAAGGTAATAGTAGAAAATGCTTAGTATAATACTGAATAGAGTAAGTATTGCTATTGTTCTTTCCATATGGTGCTTGTACTCTCCTCCTGAGGACTAAGTGATACATTCCCACTCACTTTTCAAAGCCTAGTTCCTTTATGAAACTTTCCCATCTTTTCTGTGAAACTTCCCCTGGCCCACAGAAACATCTGTCATGTTTACAGAGCACTGATACAACATTTATTTCACTTTACTGTCATTAACATCTGATATAACCACCACCCCACCTGGGGTGGGGTCATGTCTTAGTCTTATCTTTACAACATAAACCCAAACAGACAGTGAGCACTCAGTAATTATCTGTTGCGTGGAAAAACACGTCAATGAATCCCTGTTAACTCTCATATCGCTTGAGTTACTCTTAAGCACTACATTTTATAACCCTTATAAGAAAACAGAAAGTTACACCTAGGGAACTGGGGAATGTCCCTGGTGACCCAAGTCACAAGATGTTAGGTTGCGATGCACCAGTAGAGACTTGCAGGCAAATGACAGTTTAAAAAAAAAAAAAAAAGCACCTGTAGCAGATGTCGCTACAAGTAAAACCCGAAAATGATTCATTGGAAAAGCTCTAGTAAGGGACTCTGAGTCTTAAACACTAAAGAACTCTAAAATCCCAACCAAACTCAGAAACAATGAACTGATCTATAGATGAGGCTATCCCAAAAAACATTTCCAAAATATGTGTGTCAGAACTACATCCTAAACTTAAGGATATTAAAAACATCTCACTCCCACTCAGTCTCTTGAAGTCTGATTTTACGGCATCTTTCTATTTGCAAATGCCTAGTACAGTGCCTGTCACATTTAAAAATACACACTGAAGGAATCACATCACTAGATAGACACAGGTTAAAATGGAGAGACAAGAGTCTTCTCTGACCATGAAATATTTTAGTATCAAAGATTATTTGAGAACGGCAACTTGGTAGATTTAATCTCTTCCAATAAAAAAATTAGATAGCAGACATTTCACCATATTAATGCTTTTGGGAGTTTTAAAACTACTACTCTGTTGTCATCTTAGAGATGGTGAATAGTGACAGAGGAACAGAACTGAGTCAAAAAGATCAGAATTTTAGCTCCTCCTCAAATACATTGACAGTTACTCTGAATCAAATGCCCACCTACTTTTTCTGCTTTAAAATATTACTAATTTTAAGTGGGAATATCTATTCTTTAATTCTAATCAATTATGAAAAGTAGAACTATAACTGGGGAAGTATTATAAATATTGACAGTTACAATATTTATATTTGGGAATTATATATATGTGTGTATATATACATACATATATATATATATATGTATATACACATACACACATTTCACTATTTCCCCACATAACATTTAAGGAAAAAACTAACAGGAAGCAAGAGAATTTCACCTTTGAGGCCAAGGAGAGATAAACAAAATGACTGGGGTGTACAATAACATATCTATGGGATAAGGGGACAAAAGGGCAATGAACTACTAGGTTCTGAAGTGCATAATCTTTGTAATCATGTATTTACAAGGGAAAATATGAACAAGCTATTATGGCAAGATCACTTTCCTTTTATTAATGCTCCCCCCTCACCGCCCTCACCCCCACTCATTTCAAGTAGCTCTTCTGACCTATAAATACTTTGGAATTAAAAACTGAAAACTGACAAAAAAACAGGAAGACACACGGGAATATAGATCTGCAAAAGTCCCTGCATTCATAATGAAATGAATACACTTTCCTAGAATTGCAGAGTCAAGCTCCTGTTCCAAGTGCAGGAGAGCCTGGGGGGTAGTTGCAGCCTTGATCTGAACCGGCCTGGGAACACTAACCAAACCCTTTAACCTTTTAAACCTTTTAAGTGAAAGAGCAGAGCCAGAGAAATGCTGTGGTTCTTCTATACTTTCCTGCCCTATGTCTGCAATGCTACACAAATAAAATCACAACTAAAAATAATGCAAACCAAAGACACACTTTTCCAACCAAATCTCTAATGACTAACAGCAAGCTGAAGTTTAACAAGTAGTTAAATACAGGTAAATCAGGCAGACACCACTAGGGACCCAAGCCCTGACAGTTTTTCATTGCTGGTTTATGGCTATCCCTCCAGGACACTTTCATTTGATTTTATGACACATTTCAATTGCAAAGAGGCTCTGATTAAGCAAAGCCCACCTTTATAAAATTGGAATCTAGATGCAAAAGTATTTCCTTTTCCAGCCACACCAAGTCATCTGATTATAGCAACGCAAGAAAAACAAAATTTCAGATTGTCAGATGATTTCTAGGCAGACAAACCAAACCAACCTCTCAAAAACCAATGGCAGTTCTTCCAACTAAAACGTCACAGTGACAACTATGAATATACAGAATCAATCAGCCCACTGACAGATCCTCTTCCACCATGAACAGTCCAACACATGCTGAACTACTTTTGTATAGTAAATTCTTAGCCTGTGGATCTAGATGTGTCAGGGTGAAGAGAAAATAAGACATGCTTTTATGAAATTTGTACACATCTGCCTGGGTCTAAGAAGAGATATTCTAGTCTAGACATCCTCTCATCAATTTTCAGACAAACATTTCCCCTTTATACCTGACTCTCTGAGCTGCTCCTCCATAAGGTAGAATGGAAACTTGACCTCGATTTCTCACTTGGCAAACAAAATCATATCCCTAGCAAGCATCTTTCAGACAGAATGAGCTTGAGGGGCTCCACTGGGAGATCCAAAGTGAAATAAGACTGGAAACGATCACCTCCTCCAAGTGCACACCTCCTCTAGGCTGGCAGTCACCATGCAAAGACGGGCTCTGGAGGCTGAGAAACGGTACATGCCGAAGTCAAAGCCAGCTTGTCAATCTCTGCAGCCACCAGTCCCAGGCTGGGTTCTCTCCTCTCTGGCAGCCTGATGCCAGGGACCCACTGCACCTGTCAGTACCTCCCCCTCCCACGTTCAAAGCCAAGGCCCTTTCCTTTTGAGTAACATCCAACTGCAGAATCCTGCACGGGTGGCTTGTTGTTTTGACGGCTGCTGTGCTCTTATTTTTGTTAATGTTAATTACAATTTCTGCTGTGTTCAAACCTGTAGCACTCATAAAACATGCTTCCACACGCGGGGGACAATTGGCGGTGCTCCCTGCTGGCTGGAGCCAGGCCGGGAAGCTCTTTATGGGGTCGATTTTCCGGGCAGGACGGCCTGGCTGTCCCCGAACACATCTGTTTCTATAAATACCCACTACCCAGTGTGGTGCGCGTGGGGGAGGGGAGTGGGGGAGACATGTTTACCCAGGCTTGGAAAGGAGCTCTGGGAGCAAAGACAAAAAAAAAAAAAGGAAGAGAGAAGGAAAGCAGCGAGGAGGAAGTTCGGAGGAAGAGTAGAGCAAGCAGCGCAGGGGTGGGCGGGCTCCGGAGGGGAAGTGAGGGGCCAGAGCCAGGAATCTTCCTTTGTGGCCACAGCTTTGGGCTCGCCCAAGTTACGGAGGGAGGGCGGTGTCCAGGAGAGGCCACTGGCCAGGGTCGCGGAGACACTCGCACTTGGACCTCTCTCTTCCCGGCGTCAGAGCCCACAAATGTGGGTGCTGATGCGCCGGCCCCTCGCGCACCCCTCCACCCCCTCCCCACCCCCGCTGGCCGCGAGCTGGGTCTCACCGTGTGCGCTGCGGCAGCAGCGTTGCTGGCCCGGAGAGGCGGCAGGGCGATGGGGGAGGGCGGCCCGTTCCCCACTCCGCTCCGGGGGGGCCCCGCACGGAGCCCCGGGGAAGCCTGAAGCTGACGAACGGCACTGTCCCCTCCTCGGCCTGGGAGCCACGCGCGGGAGGAGACAAAAGAGGGTCAGGGGGGAGAAAGTCACCCGGACCCGTCGCCCCGCCCCGCCCCACCCCTCTGGGCAGCGAACCCCGCTCTTCCCGGGGGAGAGACCCGGACAGTGGAAAGGCCGGGGCGCGGACACCTGGGGGCGGGCAGGGGCGCCCGGGACTCCCCAGCGTGCATCCCTGGGCGGGGCTCCGGCAGCTGTAAAGTTAAGTCGGTCCCCGGATCGCGAGTTCGAGACCCCACCAGGGAGCCGCCTGGGCCGGGGCTCGGCGGTCCACGTAGCAGGCGGCCGCACGCCGAGAAGGGGACTGGACTGCAGCGGAAGGCGCGAAGGTGTCGCCAAGTCCCCGGCGGGGAGAGGTCGGCGTGGCCCCCGCCGGCCGGGTCCATCCGAGGAGCCCTCGGAGCCGCGTGCAACAATGAGCGGAGCCCAAGCGAGGGCGTGCCGTCCGCCCGGGGGCTCCCCCTCGCCGCCGCGCCGACTTTGTTCTAGCTCCCGCGGGCAGCGAGCGCCCGCGCCACGAGGGCTGGCCCCGGGGCCGAGCGGGGGGCGGCGCGGGGCCCGGGCGCTCCTTACCCGTCGGGAAGGCGGCAGGACCGGCGGCCGAAGGTTTCCTGGTTAACATGGCCGCTGGAGAAGAAAATGCATTTCAGGGCTGCCGGTCTCCGCCGCCGCCGCCGCCGCCGCCCGTCCTGGGCTACTTCTGGCGGCAGCCGCCGCCGCCGCCCCCGGGTCGCCCCTCTCGCAGGTCTCCGGCGCCTCCTCGCCGCCTCGCGTCAGCTAGGGCCAGACACACACAGTCCGCTGCATCCCCTCGGCCCGGGCCCGCCGCCGCGAGCCCCCCGCTCTCCTCGCCCCCGCCGCCGTCCTCCTCGTCCTCGGGCGGCTGCCACAGCCCCCGGCCCGTGCACATGCCTCGCCCTCCCCTGCGTGCCGCGGCCTCCCCGATTCCCTCACATAGGGCGCGAGGGAGCGGGCTGCGCCGCCAGGACACACTCGCTCGGGAGCCTCCTCCCGGGCTCGCGCGCGCGCCCCCGCGCACTCTGGCGCCCGCGCGCGGCGCGGCCCGGGAAGGCAGCCCCGCCCCCGTCCCCCTCCGCCGCG
>PVHY01000249.1:0-129326 GCA_004024945.1 Uropsilus gracilis
TAAGTGCCCAAGGACAGATGATTGAATAAAAAATGTTATCTACCCACAATAGAATATTCCTCAGTTATAAAGAGATGAAATATTTCATTTTTGATAACATGGGCAGAACTAGAGGGGTTGATGCTAAGCAAAATGGGTTAGGAAAAGAAAGGTAGGTATTGGATGATTTCACTCATGTAAACTACATTAAAATAAACAAAGGGATAGGGAAAATGAAAGCAAAAACAATTTATAAAATGTGATTGCAGAACTGAGCCCGTAGAGGGATTTATGGGAAGTAGAGAGGAAAAATGAGATGGTTAATGAACTTGGGTGGAGGACTGTATATGCTTTGATGGTGGGTTTGGTATAATTTGGTATAATCACATACATTTAAAGAGGTGTGAATCTGTATCGCCAAAATATATAGCGTTGTAATCTAATGTGGCAATAAGAAAATAATTTGCTACAAAGAAAAAAATATGGGTTCAACAAACAACATTATCTAGTTCATTTCCTTTATCCTTAGTTCTATACTTTATAGAACTCAATAGAACTCTACAGAAATGTTTCCCTCAGAAATAAAGGGAGACTTGCACAATTTATGCCCAAAATACAACTTCAGAGTCTCTGGAGGAAGAACAATGATGCATTGTCTTTTTAGATATTTGTTTTAAAGGTTACACTTTCTGAATGTTAATTTCCTTGAATAGTGTTTTGTTCCCAAAGGTATTTTGGAGGAGTAACTGTAGTACTTGGAACAAGTTGAAGGGAATGGTTAAAATGTAATGCAGTTTAAAGTTTTGTCCTGATTTCTGGGGAAAAATAAGAATACGTGATAGAGGAAGAGGACATTATTTTGTTTTTTAATGCAGAAGTTAAAAAAAAGCAGGTTGGCAAGATTGTTCTGCAAAATGACATAAAGCAGAAACACAGATATTGCAAGAGAAAATAAGCCCTCCTCAAGATAAGCAGATCGTACAATGGTTGTACATCAGCTAGCAAAATGAAATAAGTGAAAGCAAGACATCTATCATGGCTTTTCATACTGAGCTGCTGGGTACTCTGAAGTATTAGAGGAGTCATTTTTATTTTCCAATATTTCTTACTCTGTGAAAAGGTTAACCAATGGGTGTTGCTCACTAAGCTTATGTAGAGGACTGGCACTACTTTTACAGGATTTAAAGGAAGTAGCAGGAATACAGCATTAAGATTTTAGAGTATGGACCTTGGAGTCAGAATGACAGGAAATTTAGATATGGCTGTGTGACCTACTAGTGGGACTTACCAACTATTCTGAATCCCCATTTCCCCATCAGTGAAATGAATATACTACTGTAAATATTCCGGTACTGAACGTAAAGTATTATTAAAAGGATTAATAAGATATTGCCTATAAGGTACTTGGAAGTACTAATAGCCTATAAATCATAAGTAGATGCTATCAATAACTATTATTGAAACTGCAATATTTTTAGCAAACGATTGTATAGACCTGTATTTTAATTCTTGGCAGGAAATATAAAAACATTTTCTGTTGTGTGTGGTGGCATGCACCTATAGTCCCAGTTACCCAGGAGGCTGAGGCTGGGGATCACTTGAGTCCATGGGTTCAAGACAACCCTGTGCAACATAGCGAGACTTAGTCACCTAAAATTTTTTTTTCTATATTACTTTTTTTTTCTTATATCCAGAATCCTGCCTTCTGTCAAAACCATGTATATTTAGTCATGTTCCTTCCTTCATGGAGGCAGGTTGTCCTATATCAAATAACAATACATACCAAGGGATTGGGGCACTGCTTTTATTTTTTTTTTTTTTCTAACTTCAGGCCCAATATGCGGAGCTGAAGTAGGAAGAATTCAAGGCTTCTAAGTGGATTACCTTCTATGAAATAATTATCAAATGTCCTTGTTTCCAATTTGATGTAAGGAAAGTCAATAATACTTGCTTTTAAATGTGATATTTCAAAGCCAAATGTCATGATAATGTAGGTTGATGTTCTGAGAGACCAGAGATTAACACAGGATGTTGGTCATCCTGAAAGCTTTATCTATTTTTAGCTCAGCCTACAATCATTCTACAATTCACCATGTTCACAGCCAGATGCACAGGAATCAACAAAAGACATCCAGCAGGGATACTGTCAGTTCGAAATACTCCTGAAATGGATCGCAAATCTGCTCCCACTCATCAATTTCCTTTTTCTGTCACTCTTACTACTGTTCTCTCAAAACTCAAAGGTACTTTTAAATTTCTCTCTCTTTTCCATATTGTTCCCATCTTATCAATAGCTGTGCAGTATTAAATTTTATATCCACAACGAAGCTCTCATTCTATTCAGTCCTTCACTAATCCTCTCTTGGATTATCTAAAAATGTTGCCTCCCACCCCATCTCTGGAGTTCTCTCGATTACTAGTTTTTTCAGTATCATTCAAATTCATTCTAAATGTGATTTTTTTTGCACCTTCTTCCTTTGTTCAAATATTTTTCCATGGCCAAAAACTTCTTGGCCTGTCATCAAGGCTGGGATGGATAGTTTCAACTCTAGTTGTCGACCTCCTGCTGGTATTTTCCAGCCAAAGTGGGCTTAGAAACTCTCAGGGTATCATCTTTGTTTATGTCTACTTCTCTGCTTGCATAGTTTTATTTTTATTCTTACATTTTCTCTAAGGTTTGACTCAAATTCTTAACCAGATTTTTATCTTAATTTTCACAGATGAACTCACACTTATTGTGCATCATTTTATAAACCATTCTTCATCTTTTTATAAACCATTCTGCATTTTTGGCTTTTAGTATAGATATTTACACTATATCTATATCTCTAGACCTTAAGATTTTTAAGGAAAAGACTTTTAAATTTATTTCATTACATCCTTCTCCTTCTCAGTATACTCAGCAACTTCCTGAGTTATGATGTGTACTGATTAAATCATTGAAATGGAAGTGTAAGACCCATAATCACAATATATAACATTAGTAGGCTTATCACAATATATAAATTAGTAGGCTTGCGATTATTTGTCGGATAAATAATATCCTATATGTATCCACTAAATCCATACCAGTAAAATTGCTCTTTCATAAGTAAGCAATAATACCCTTTTGATCTTTATTTTTGAAATAGTCTCCTTGCTGGATTTTCTAGCATGACTCTAACTCAGCTGACCTGTTATTTTTGAGTGCATCACTCCTCATCTCCTTGGTTGAATTATTTTATCCCTACTCATGTTGTGAGCTGCTAATCCTGAAGTTTCAGTTTGTTTCTTTTTACTTTATGCTCTTTGTGAGGTTACCTGTTACTTCCCTGCCAACAGTTTCTCACACCAAGAACAAACCTCTATTTGAAGAAAGAAACAAGAATTCTGCTTCTCTTTTCCTAACAATGTCCTTCCCACATTTCAAGCTACACATTTTTATCTTTCTTTTACTTACTTCTCTGATACCAATTATTATGTGCTGTAGTAGAAAGCTATTATTTTTCTCTTTCAAAATTATTTCCCTGCTGGCAATTACACTTGACTTTTCTGCTGAGGAAGTCATCTATGCCCCACTTCTGCCATGTGTTTCTCATTTTCCGCAGCCCAGGAAACCAGGTTTCATGAATTAGTATATTCTAACCCGCTTATCAATGTGATTGCTTTAGATCTGAGCACAAGACATAAGGAAAGCCAATTAAAGAAAAAAGAGAACAAAGTCTAGATTTTTTTTTAATCTGTCACGTATACAGATTATTTTACCAATCTAGATGTGGCCAAAACTGATAAGGGTCACAATTTAAAATGAAAAATAAAGTGAATTAAAAGGATCAGACACTGAATTCCATGGAAGTGTGAGGCACTACCTTACAAGATTTTTGACACTCAGACTATCCTAATCATCTTCCTCTAAAAACATTGTGAAAATATTCCCCTGAAATACTGTCATTTTCCTCCAAAATATTTTCCTCCTCCAATACTTCTCACTTCTAGAAATAGCACAGCTTTCCACTTAGTTCTCATCCTTGACATCTGGGATTCCTTCTTGACACCTCTTTTATACCTTCACAAACGATTGAACCACATTCTTTTTGCCACCAGATTATATTTGAAATATATGTTTCTATTTACTTGATCCCTCTCTATTCTAAAGCACTATTGTCTGTGATTGGCATTACAGTAAAAGCTTCCTAATTATTCTTTTCATTATAGCCTTCATCAAACCTCGATATTATTCTTCTGTTGGTAGAGTATAAAAGTGTCAATGATCTGCTTTCTTTTAGAGTCAGTCTTCAGCTCTTAACAAAAAATCCTTCCCACCTCAATGACAACGTATTCTATTTCCTTAGCCTGAGAAACTCCTATCACACTCCTCTTCTTGATTTAAATATTGTATAAATATAATTGCCTAAATATTACTTTTTATAAAAGACTTAACTTTCTAGATTTATTTCCCATTTTATGATCTTATGGCATCCTGACCCTCTTTTGCAGCATTGTAATTAATTGTCTTCCTACCACAGACTATGTTCTTGAAGACAAGGACATATCTTTTTGTGCTTCTTTGCATCCCAATACATGGCACAAAGTGTGACATAGAATGTATGAATATTTCATGAATAAAAAATCAAAGAGGCACAGTTTTTCTAAACTTACTTTGTTTCCCTGCCCTCTGACCATGTCTCCATTTTTATTTTCCTCAATTCAGTAGACTCTCATTCTCTTTAACTGAGCTCAGATTCAGCCTTAATTACTGTCATTTTTCATAGCCCTCTCCCCACCAAATCTTGTTGAATTTGCTTCCGTAAAGTATTTCAGAAATGCCACTTTTATTTCCACTCCCACAAGAGGCACCTTCATTCTGATTCTATATTTTAACAGAAAGATATACATTATCCCCTGACTCTAATTCTTTACACTGATGCCTGGGAGGTTATTCTTAAAACAAACAACAAAACTCGACTACATTACTATTATGCTCAAACCCTTAAATTATTTTTTTAGTTCCTGCCAATTTCTAAAAAAGTATTTAATTCATTCTAGCATAGAGAGTACTCAAGGGCTATCATAATAAACACAGCAGGGCTATTTACTTCTTATGGCTCTCTTCTTTCCGTGCATCTCTGTCTGAATTCAGTACTCATTTTCCCATTCTCTGGCTCTCCATGTATCATGCTTCCACTAATCGAGAATTCCTTTCTCTCCCCACTTCCCATCATCCCCTCACTTAATTTTTCCTTATTTGCCACCAAAACCACATCCTCCATGAAGTCATCTGTCTCCCTCTTCACTTCCCTTTGTGCACCATGAAACTGGCACAGACTACAACCTGCATTTGACTCCATTTATTTGAATTAGTAGAAGGCAATATAATCTAGTCATTCAGAGTGACTGGTATGTCGGTTGGCTGAGTTTGAATCGTGACTCCACTATTTTCCAACTGCTGAACTTTGAAAATGTTATTGAAATTGCTTTGTCACAGTTTTCTTTATAATTAGACACATGGAGTTTCAATGCATAGATTTTCTACAAATATTAGATAAAATAACACTTGTGGAACACTTAAAAAGAATTCAACTGTTTGGTATTTGTTATTGTTCACAAGTGAATTTTTCCCATGAGCAATAGCTATTGGATCTAGAGTCTGGTATATTATCTAACTTCACAAACTCTCAGCCAAGTACTTTATTTCAAGGAAGACCAATGATCATTTGCCAAACTGATCTGTAAGGAAACCTAAGGGTCCTATATATCTTGAGGCAGTATTATCATAAATACTTCAATAAAGTCAGTCTTGTTAATTGAACAAATATTTAGGAAAACAAGGAAAGAAAAGAGAAAATTACTAAAATTTTAAAAGGGGGAAATAGTGTGGTAATGATATTATAATTGCAACTCTTAAATAGTAGAATATAAAAAGAAATACAGTAGATGAACATTTGAATACAGAAAGAATATGGTTTGATATGTAAGTGCAGTTTCTGATATAATTTATTTTTTAGTCAACATCTAAGAATTTGGCAATCAACAAGCGGTGGCTCTGGGTTCCCATTTAGTCTTCTTTGCCATTTATTTACCTAACGCAAGTCATTTTAATTTTCTAGGATTCATTTTTTCAAAAGAAGGGAACTGAACCACATGGTATTTGCAAGTTCTTCCCACTAATTTATGTGAGCTTATCCCCTACCACACCATGTACACACTCCTTTTTTAGAAGATATTTCTCCAGTATTTACCAAGTATATCAGATATTTCTCCCATATCTAATGACATAGTACTCTGACATATCGTTTATAGGGAAGTTATAGACTCCATTCTTTTTACAAGAATGAGGGGTTTAATAATAACATCACCTGACTGCATAAATAAAAGCAAAAGTCCAAGTAAGACGGGTCAGTCTTTGCTGTTGGATATGACAGGTGCCAATAATTATTTACTTGCTCTCTACTTAAAAAATTCTTAAACAGCAAGATTTAGTATAAATATTAACTTGTGAGGTCTTTTTCAACCCCTCGATGTTTAGAACTTTACATATATTGTTTTCTATTATAATGTTGATATACTTTTCATATTTTATGGTTGTTATTAACTATAAATTTGTCATCCTAGCCAGATGGATATTTTTAATCCTTAAAATAGCATTAGCAGAGATCTCCACACATACAAAAAAGTCAAAAGATTATTTGCTAATGAATGAATGAATGAATGAAGCTAATAGGTAAAGTGGGAAGATGTCTCTTTTTTCCCAAAAACTTATGGCATTTGCCAACTGATACTTTAACTCCCTTTAGTAAAATGTTGCACAGAAACTTTGTTTTTGTAATTTGAATAAAAACAAAGGCTGAAAGATTCTGTCACAGAGCAGGTAACTAGAGGTTCACTTTGGGAAATATGATTCATAGCTGTTTCTGGGACTTACCTGGCCAATTAAGCCAATGTGACCTACAGTTCATAAATAATCCATTGATTTAAAGTCTATCCTCTTCTACTGCTCATATCTTAAGTAAATAAATTATAAAAGTTTTCTTGAGCAGCTAATTTCTCCTTTTGATAAGAAAAATACTTCTAAACAAGAGTTGTATAACACAAATCCAATATAAATCAAAAATGTTACCCACAATATAACTGCATGCTCTAGTGGTCACACTCAAAAAGAAAGTAGTAAAAACTTCAATGATATATATTATTTTATTTAACTTAATATATTCAAGTTATTGTTATTTCTCCATGTAATAAAAAACTTTTTTAGATATTTCACATTCTTTTCCCCACATACCCAGACCCTGAAATTTAGAGTGAATCTTATACCTAAAATAGATCTTCAGATTAATCACATATATACTGCTTAATAGCCACATATGTCCAGCAACCACTGTACCTAGCCGTGCAAATCCTAATGGTACCTAATTCTAGTTATGGTCACAAGTTTCTCCCAAAATATTTCATCACACAGGAGATAGAATGCTTTACAAAGTTAATTTTACTTAGTGAGAACATTAGAAGTAATTTGCTTTCTCTTGACTCACATTTTTCTGATAACTTATTACATAATGTTTCCCAAATTTAGATCTTTTAATGTAGAGTTACTTTCAATTTGCTCTTTCATAAACTCTTTGCATTTGCCTCTGAAAGATTATTCTATAGTTCTGAGGGCCTAAAATGTTTGAATAAGTATAAACTTCCTTGCTAAAGCTGAAAAAATATTAGCAAAATGATGAGTCAAGTTATTTCTTTCTTAAAAATAATTATTCCATTAAGAATATCCCTTTCAGGATGGTCTCATTTATATGATGGATATAGGGAAAAGCAACCAAACAAATAAGAAAAAATTAAAACAACCAATGGGACTGAACCATGGAGTGACAGAGGAGGAGGGGGAAGAAGGTGGGGAAGGTGAAGAGCACAAAAGATCAGAAGAGTTAACAAATGTTAGTGAAGTGGGAAAGCCCTGGGGTTAAAAAAAAAAACAAAAAACAAAACAAAACAAAAAAACCACATTTACCAGATGTCGGAAGAGAACAACGGGCCAAACAGCCAACAACTGAACATCAACTTAACCAACTAACAAATTGCAGAAAAATGGGAGATGGAGTGACTGGAAGGGGGGATATGAAGGGGGGGATACAGAGGGAGGAGGAGGAATCAATTAATGCACAATTGTGACAAATTAATAAAATGAATTAAAAAAATAGGAATATCCCTTTCAGCAAATTCAATATAAAATGTTGAATTTCATAATGATAATTTTTTAAATATGTGCTCATACTACCAGTAATAAGAATAGTTTGCTATATCATGGTCAGGGACACAGTGATAGAAAGACATCTCTTAAATGTGGTTATTTTATTTATAAAATATTTTGATAATTTTAAAAACCATTGAATGAAAGCAAAATATATGAATGTACATTTGTTCACAACCACTTTAAGCAAATGTCCTTTACCTGTTAATTTGGATTCATATATATTTGAATTGAAAAGAAAAAATTCAAGCAAAAATTATTCAGAGCTTTAGAACTTTGACCTTCCCTATTCAACCTCTTTGAATGTCTATAGCTTGGCAAATGAGCTTTGGAATATATTTTTGAAGTCTTCTTGAAGACAAGTTACTTTCTAACCTAAACTGATCAATAGTTCTCTTGGGTTTGAAAAAAATAGTTAAATTTCTAACAATTTAGCTTCTATTTCCCAGTTGCTCTGGAAAAGCAACTGGAGAACATGTCACAGTTTCTGTCGAAAAAGCTGCCTGAAAAACCCAAGGGAAGAAACCCTTGATTTTGTTAAAATGTTTATTATGTTCCAATGATAGTTTGCAGTGCTGATAATGAGATCATCCCTGTTCAGTTGGGGCAGCTGCCAAATAATTGCATTTTCCTTTGGGTTGAACACTCACTTTAATTAATATTTAATTAACATTAAAATATTAATACTTATATTTTTATACATTTGTTGAAATGCTAGCCTAAGAGTTGACTTGAATCCTTGCTGTGATTCAGCAGTTAGGCAGTTGTGCTAATTCTGGACTTCAGTTTATTTAGTTGTAAAATGGTGAATTCACAATAATTTCCACTCATAATAAATGGTCTCTATCCAGTTTATATTATGACTTAATCATAATTCTCAACCAACATAGAAAGAGAAAACATTTTAATAATATTCTCAAAACTCCTCAAGCTAGACTTTATCTCTTTTATATTGTTAACTATTGACAGATCTCAAATTAGACAGAAAACATAGAAACTCTCAAAAGTCCCTCTCACCATTTGACATGAAGTGTGACAAATCATGGATATTCACACATTCATCTTGCCCTTTCTTTTTTACAATAGTCAAAGATACAACTCATCAACACGAAACCTCCCACTTCAGCTCTAAATTCAATCATCCTTCACCTACTCAAATTTTTTTTCTACAAATTTGTACTCTTCCTTTCTACTCCATTATTCACATTGGCATGCAAACATGTGACAAAGCATCCCTTAAAAATAAAAACCTTTTCTGGCCAGATTCCTTTTTCATCTATTGCTCTCTCTTTACACGGGCTCATCACTGCCAAGCTTCTACACTTACTATTTCCAAATTCTTACTTTCCATTTTCTTGTAGAAGATTTCAGACTAGTTTATACTACCTTTGCTCTACTTCAACCACTTTTACTAAGAAATGACTACTACTTTTCAGTTCTCACCTTAAGGAGGTTCTCTTCTATGCTTCTCTGACATCATACTCTCTTGGTACTCAGCATGTTTCTTTGGTCATACCTCTCAATTTCTTTTTTCTATCTTCCTCTATATAGTCTAAATAGTGCAGCAACTAAAGTCTTTGTTTAAGGTGGTTCCAATCAGCCATGAGGCTTTAAATCCTTCTATTTATAGGCTACTATCATTTTTAGATTCCTGACACAGTCCTTTTATCGGAATTCTAACCCATGTAACAGTATACAGCAGCCCTCATTTGGATATCTCACAGTCATCTAACTACATAAATTCCAAATAAATATAAAGTCCCAAATAAGTAAATAGGCTCTAAATAATCCTTGATTTCTCCCCTATTCTAACACACACACACACACACACACACATATTTTTTCCTTTTTCAAACAATGTAGTTCTCAGAAGAATAAATGGGACCTGTATTTCACCAGTTACTTAATCACCTAATCTGAGACTCATTTTTAATACTTCATTTTAAAATAACACTCTAAGTAACTAAATTTGTAGATAAGACAAGCTGAGAAAATAACCCTAAATAGCTGGCTACAGAACTGAAGCACCAAGCAGATGGTGGGGCAGGGGAGGAAGGGGAACGGGAAACCAGGGTAGAGAGGAGGCATAAAGAGGTAAGGAAGTACAGTGGTCTATGGTGGTGAAATAAGGGGGAGTAGGTGGTAGGTGTATTATGGTGGTAACACCTGATGGGGATATTTCAATATTAACTCAGTTAAAAAATTAATGACAGTTAATCAAAGTCTTGCCAACTCTAGCCCAACTCTCTTGATTTTTTGCTTTCTCCATTCTGACACATGTAACCATTATATGTACACCTCAGTAACTTCCTAACTAGATTTTCAATTTCTTAACTTGTCTGACTCAAATACCTTTTCAACACTACCACCCCAAAATGAGTTTCTTTAAATACAAATGCAATTTTATCACTTTCCTGCTTTAAATATTTCAATAGCTCTTATTATAAATAAGGGAAAATTTAAATTTTCCAACATTTTGCATAAAACCTTATGTAACTTTTAACCACATTTGCTTCTTTATTTTCCTAGTATCTCTTATTTCCTCTTACTCCTCATTTGCGTACTCCCATCATCCTGGTCTTCTTTCAGTTTCTCAAGCACAACAAACTTATTCTCTCTGCCTGGAACAATGCCAGAAAATACTGCCTTTTTAGAGTTGTTTTCCATAGTTTCCCTGTAATTAATGAAAGTTCCTTCATTTCTTTGTGGGCCCCTACTTTTCATGTTTAAAAAAACACATTCTGTAATTGTTCATTGTACATTATTTGTTCACCTACATTCCTTTTAAAATTAAATAGCAGAAGTCTGGGGAATCGTAAGTATTTCATTCACTGCTACATCCTTCAAACCTAACAGAATAGACTCTGGTAGTTGTGGAAGTAGTATTTGCTAATCTCATAGGAAAGAGAACCCAGGAGAGTGGGCATGTGAACCATGAAAATGAGAACAGGAAACAGACATTCCCAACCTTCACAGCTCTTCATCTACAGCATGTTGTCATTAATCCACTTGACTAATTCCAACCCAAGGCAGACTGTGGCGCTCCAGCACATCAACTATTTTTGCCATTCATTTGGTCCCATCTCCATTGCTTTACTTTGGAGGATTCCAGGCCCCTGAACTTCTCTAACTTCTCTAACAACCCCATTCCCTGAACTTCCTCTGCCTTTACTTAACTTAGAGATCTCCACAAAGTCCATTTCCCAGTTCTGCATTTTTAACATAGTGCTCATTGTTAAAAGAAGTGACTTTTTCCCTTTCCTATTTATAATTCTTTCTTTTCTTAGTCTATGGAAAATCCTGCTAATTATGCAATGTTCTTTTTTCCTTTAAGCTTAACTAATTTCTTGTTTTCTACCCCAGAATAAAGCACTGAAATAAAATAAGGTACATAGATACACATATCATGCTTCTTTGATGCCAAAATATTTCAAAACCTTTGAAATTTTGAAGATCCAACTAGAAAATGCTAAGATATTACAGTCAAGATCTCTCACAAATATAGCCAAGATAAAATGCTGGGAGGATAAAATATATAACAGATATGTTGATATGATAAGGAGTTTTCCATTAGCATCAAACCATCTTGGAGACTTTATATATGGCATGAAGAGGCAAACAAAGCACAAATAAATTAAATAAAAGCACTCAAAAGAGAGATGGAAAGAAACCCCTACTGTGGTAAGTGGGGGTGCACAGCTAGTAAAAGAAACCTTGTCCAAGACTGTGAAATAACCATATGAAGCCAAGGACACAAGAATGAATTACAGAAGAAACCATCAGAGATAACATATAGCTGAATGATTTGCCAAGTTCTTTTTATTAACCCAAGTCTAAAAATCTCATGGACTTTCCACTGGCCTAGAGTCCAAATTCTTTAGGATCAGCCTTGATATTCAGAATGTTATTCCTTTACATTCCCCCTCAGTGTTCATGGAAAGCAAAAGTGTGTGTGTGTGTGTGTGTGTTTATTTAATGCATTAGGCATTGTACACTGATCCAATTCTGCTTTGTGATAGTTTTTCTTTAAAATTTTTTTTTCTGAATATTTGTATATGCTAAGTAAAGACAGTTTTTTGGTCTTAGAGTAGCAAGGAAAATTATAAACAAGTTTGTGAATTCTGGGTAAAAGTGACTTTGAATTAGTTTTTATGTCACATATTTGTTCAATTAATTTAGATGATATAATATATTAGGACAAGATTCAATTGCAATGATCACAGCCTGAAGTACATGGAAAATATAGCTGTTTTAAATGTAGAAGATGGACATGGTGAAAAAAATGTCCTTGGGTATATGCTGACTTGGAGACTGTGATTTGTGACCTATCCTAGAAATGCTGAAACAGCTAGCGACCCCAGGAACAAAAAGATAGAAGTTACACTCTTACCTTACCACATAGTTCTAATTAGTAGAATATCCATCCAATACACCTGAGCATTTCTGAAAATCTAATCAGATATGGAAAAAGCTGCAGCTGATTGAGGGTCAAGACTCTGTGAATTACCCCAGATTGGAGCACTAGCAGCCCAAATGCAGCTCCTACTGCTTTTCAGGGACTATTAGCAACTTTATCCTTCGAATTGCTTTGCTCCTCACCTCTGTTGTATGTATGCATGCATGCATGAGTACATGTCCATAAGCACATATATTCCTTATTCATGTGATTTGAGTTTTTTCTACCGTGTTACAACTTCACTTATCTTAAATCTCTGAATCCTAAATATTTCAGGTTCTCATTTCTTAAGTGAAGAAACTCATCTGCTGATATAAGCAGAATAAGGAAAGCTGTTAAATGTTTCAGGAAATGTGGTATATTGGAAATATAAGCTGTTATTGTTAGCAGTATTAATATCATCACTAGTTTTATTCGAACATCTCAAAGAAATCTATTTGGAAAAATAATTGGCAGGCAATAAGTAATGGAAGAAATTAAAATTTCAACAGCCTCACTGAAATTATGAGAAAACTAATCACAGTTACCTCTTTGGTAAGACACACAAAGTTTATATTTCTTTATCTCAGTATTGACCTAGAAAATACTTCCAGGATTCCCAGGACATGCACACTAAATCACAACTAACTACTAATGTCCAAAATTGGTTATGTAAAGTGCATATTTCAAAAGGAGATATATGACCTAAATGTTATCAAGTCTAGAATCCAAGGTCAATTCTACCTACATTCTTACAATTTGCTCCCCTTTAGAAATATATAAAAATGAGATGTCTATAGTACAAAATAGAAATCATGCACAAAAATGGATTTTCCAGAAAAATGTCAAAAGATTTCAGTGATTGTTGTGGGTCAGTCATAGTTACTGAATACCTAACAAGTATCAAGCCCTTTATATAGTCATTATATTTAATTTTAGAATAACTCCAGGAGGTAAATAGTAGTATTATTGTTTTGCAGATGCTAGCTGTAATTCACTCAGACTTAAACAACTAGCTTAAAAATAGATTTGGGAAGAAGTAGGTATTGGGTTCAATTGAATTCAAGTCTTAATTCCTCCAAAATCTATTTTCTTTTTTTCATGTCATGCTGATACCTCCAATTAATTAAATGGAATCATGTTTTATATGCCAGGCAGCTGTAAGAATAATTGAAAAAGAACTTATGACCTTACAAATCTAATATCAACAGGAAAGTCACTTGAATGTCTATGATGGCCGATTTATGTTTCTTTCAATTTTTAAAAGATCTTTTTTTTTTTAAATTTTTTTGACACATCTTAGGACCAAAGGCTAAGGTTTTGCCTTGAAATTGAGTAACAGTATTTGAACCAAGTGTCTTAGCCCTATGATTACCAAGTTCTACACAGCAGAACGCACTAAACTTAGAAATCAAGAACAGACTAATTTTGCCATTCTTTCAGGATTTTTTGAAAGTTAGCCCTGCCCTATTTTGATTTGGTAAATCTTCACTTCCAGTTTTCATGTGAACATGACTCCTTAATCCCACATAAACACTTCATTTTATTTTCTCTTCCATAACTGTACTATGCAATAGCTCTATTTAACATCTTTTTTCTCTCCCCTGCCCACTGAAATCCTGTCCAACTTCCAAGGCCTGAATAAAATTTTCCCTGCATGAGGAACACATTTTGAAGTATGTTTACATTTGCTGCATCTTCCTGACTTGTCTTCATAATATTTAATGACCGTCTGAGAAGCATAGTTTAATTTTATTTTTTAAGGCTAATGCTTAAGCCTATTCAACAACTTAATTAAACCTTAAACTTAAGCAGAATATTTCAATAGCTTCTGAGAACGTGGTGTTTTGTGCTTGTTTATCGGTTGACTATGGCAGTCTCTTCTGGAAAACAGATACATTGATAGGGAACTGGCCTTTCTTTATGCCATCCTGCCTAACTAACATAATCTGGAATTGGACAAAATAATGAGATAAAGTCTTACTAATGACTTTTTAATGAAAAATTTCCATGTTCCACACAATACAATAGAAAAAGCATAGATTTTAAAACAAGACTGCCTTAGCCATAAATACCACTTCAGCTGAGTAAATAACAGAGAGAATAAATTCTTTCTCCTACATAAGTTTTATAAAAATCTACATTATATGCAAAGTTGTAAGATTAGAAACAATCATGTTGTGAATATATCTGGATCATAGTTGATTATTAATAAATCTTATCTATTATTATTTTACAAGATAAATAATTCAAGTTTCCCTGCTTCCCAAGTAATCAACTTAACTATAACTATCTTCTTTTTATCTTGACCATATTATTTATCCAAAACATAATAACAGATTATAAACTAATGAAACTTAGAATTGCTTATAAAGAGTCTTAATATTGCTGCTAAAGATCACAAACACTAATAAGGTTATAGGACCCATTTGTTGAAATCTAGATTTTTCATTGATGCATTTGTAAATAATATAACATGTAATAGAAAATGTAATGCAACATGTAAAAGCAACTCTTACAGTTCAAGAAAAATCAAACAATTCTCCAAGGTGTTAGGTTATCATTTTTAGAAGTGTTAATTGCCACTTTTGAGTTTGTGAGATATACTTATATATTTTCATATTTTCAAGGACCTTTAAAGTTACCGTATCCCACTATTTGAGTTGCCTAATTTAGATAAATGGCTCACTCATCTGATTATAAAATATTTTTAAGATTGAATTTCTTCATCATCTCCATCCCCAAAACAAAGAGGGAAGTCTTATAATATCAACTGTTTCCACATTGTTTTAGATAGCTCTGTATTTGCATAAACACTCTAGTGTATTCATATTGATAAGGTTTTTACATCATATGGTCTTATTAAATCAAAATATAAATCATTGCATAATATATGTCAAGGAAAGAAAAGAATGAATCAAAAGAGAATAGATTGAAGTGTTGTAGAAATCGTACCATTAGTGGACTTTAGGTCCCAGGCAGTCAAAGAAGAGTAGGAGGTCAATCAAGGAAAAGAGCAGTTCATGCCTAGTAAATCTTAATCTTCTCCAGGCACTGACAACTTTATGAGCATTGTCTTTCAGCTTCACAACAGCTTCATGCAATAGGTGCTGGTATTTTTCTCTCTTACAAATGTTATTTATTGAAGAAATGTCATATCATATCGAGTGAGATTTTATTAATCCAGTCTAACATTTGATTTGAAAAAAGTATATATGATCTGAATTCATGAAAAATGCAAGACTTTGTGCATCATAGGAGTAGTTAAACAGCTTGTTTTCTCTGTCTCTATTTTTCCCTTAAATATATGCTCAATGAGATTCTTTATATACTATAATTATGTTAGCAATGTCCTTTTGACTTGTTGAAAGAAATATCTATCTGCAAGAAGGCTGCCTGGTAACTTGACTAATTACATAGGCCTTAGGTAATAAAGTCAAATATTTTAATCAGTTCAGGGATTAGTTATTTTAGTTATTAAATGTATATTTAGTATATTTAGTATATTTGGTATATTCATATTATTAGTATTATATTTAGTATATTAGTTATTAAATGCTATTTTTATTAACATATTCATTTGACTATAAAAGTATACTTCTAGTGCAGTCATGAAATAAAATTTTGTTCACATCACAAGTGAGTGACCCATTTCAACATAAAATTGCTGGGTTTTTTTCTCTCTGGGGAAATTCATTCTATATTTTATTGAACATTATACAAAAATTTATTCTAGTTTTTATTGAATTTTAAAGACAGATATTTCAGATTTGACAGCTTAACTACACCTGCCATCTACCAATAAAATTAATTATTTAATTATTTGAGGACTAAGTGAACATACAAAAAGAAGTTAACTTACTTAGCCATAACAGAAGCACACATTGAATGATCTTATTATTAAGCCAATCTAGGAGCCAGTTTGAATATTTTCCGCAGAAGTCACCAAATGAAGATACAAACAAAAAAAAAAAAGATCAAGTAATTCTCAACAAATAGGTGATGATGTAATTATTATCGCTTATTTCCTAATGTTTTTATGACAAATTCTTCAAGACCAGTTACATCCTTGGATAAGGTCCAAGATACCCAAGCAGAATTTGTCACAGATTCTGGATAGAAATCTCAACGCATAGCCAAAAAAAAGTTTCATCATATTGTACAAGACTCACTGCTTCTCTATCATAACATTAATCAACTCCAGAAATGGACATTATTCTTGTGCTTTCACTAACACATGGCTTGATTCCTTGAATAATAACTACATTTCTCAGTAGTTCAACTTCATTTAACTGTCAGTTATCTAATAGCCTAACTTGGTTAACAAGTAGAAATTCAAAATGAAATTTTGAATTATGTATGAAAAATACCTTTATTTGGACTCTACAGAATCATGAATGGAATTTATTACATCTAAGAACTTTATAAAATCGGTGTTCAACCGATACTATTTGTGTATGGAGAAATGTCTATGAGATCACACACTGTGATGGTGGCTAGCTTTAGTGTGTAGCAGAAAAAGAATTTCAGTTTTGACCCTTTAAAAGAAAAATTTTAAGGAATTCGTTTACAATTTACCTGTGCAATTAAAATTAATTTAAAATGAATCATAAAGGTACATGTACAAGTTTTTTTAGGGGCAGTGCTTTCAACTTAGGCTAAAAGATATGAATTCTTTTTAATATTTAGACTTGAGAGAAAAAGGAGATATTATGAGGTCAAAGACACACTAACTTATAGATAAGAATAGCAAGTGAACTTCAGTACAACCTTACCATTTGGGTGAGTTTTTGCCGCAGAAATCAGAAGTCTACATAAAAATCTTGCTTATGTTATACAAAGTATCAAATTTATAAAGAGGATAAAGTTTTGATATACAAATTAAGTATGCTTCAGAAAGAAATAACTCATTCTATTTTTATGGTTAAATAAGGAAATTTCTGAACATTTGAGACGTAAAGAGTTAGAAAAGCTATTTTGGTAAACTAATTTTATGGAATGAATACTAGTTATAAATGGATAAAATTAGGTCGTATAGGTCAAGTGCAACCCACTGTTAAATGTTGTTTTAGATTTCCAACTGCCAACCTAAAGCAACAAAATAAAATTTTCTTGGATCCAGGAAATTGTGCATTATTAAATATAGAATATAGTCATTCCCATGACAGATCATCCACTGGAGACTTATAAAATTGGCTTTCCAGCAGTAACATGGAAACAATAGCCCATTCTCTTTAAGTCAGTACAACTTTCTCATCAATAATATTTCACAAGGCTATATCTTTTCTAAAGCCGTTTACTCAGTGGTTCATTCATTGTCATCAAACAGTAATGTCTTCTTTCATGTTTTCAAGGAGCTGACCATATTATCTACAATATCAGACATCAATAAACTAGAATTCTATAATTCCTAACCCCTACAAAGCTATAGTTAAATGATTTGTTCCCCCCTTTAATTCCATATATTCTTTATATTGACCTCAGGAAGCAATTCCTTCATTATGAAACAGTGACTGGAAAAAAATCTGTGTAAGAATCCATTCCGTGGATTTCAAGTTCTACTAGCTAGGAACTACTTTATTTTTAAGTCACCATTTAAAATTATTTGTATGTGTGGGTCTTAGTGAAAAAAAAAAAGTTGACTGAAAGCTTAGTGCACTTGACCAACATAGCATGTTTATGATTTAAGTGTTCATATATGAGAAATCATCCATTTGCAACAGTTTTTATTTCCTTCAACTGCTAAAATATAATTCAGAATAATGACATTATGATACTGAAAGAAACTTCATGGCACCAATCAAAACACTCTGTAACTATAGACTATGGTTATCCTGATAAATTAATCACTATGAAATCCACTTAGTTTTCAAAAATAATATAGGTTAGATCTCCAATTAATAAATTACCAAGGAGATGAACAAATTTCTATCTAATCTTCCTCTGCATCTCCCAGGAAGCTCTTTGGGAAGTAAGAATTGGTGATATCATCAACACCATCATCAAAATATATGTATTGCCTTGGACTTCCTTTACTGCCAATCTGCACATCCTGTATCCATCCAGTATCAGCTAGTCCCATTTATTCAGTGCTTACTACATGCCAGTACTTTACTTAGAACGTTAGTTCATTTGTGCTTTCTAGCAATTCTGTTTTACAGAGTATGATGAAACTTTGCCTAGTCATCCAGATTTGCACCCATGTAGAGTTCAGATCTCATGATTATTATACATTACTTAACACTGTGATACATAAATTCCAAATATCAGTAAACTTTGGAAATCAAGGGGAAAAGACCACTTTTTTCCAAAGATACCTAATTAACCATCCCTTTATCTTTCCTTTACCTGTCCCTGTATCTTTCTAATGTCAAACTCTAATTTCATTTATTTTCTTCTACAAGGTATCTGGTTCATATTAATAATCTTTGTATTAAAAAAGGAAAATGTTCTACACATAATAAACATTCTCTATACAATCTTCTATATTTATGTTATATGAATTCATCGCTGACAAAATTGAAAGTAAAACGACATCAATTTAGCAAGCTGATAATTTGATAAACAATTTTCACAAAATTAATCTTTTCACAAGGTTGATCTTTTAATTTGTATTTATGAAAATGACTGGGCATTCTAGTTTTAAACCTACTCATTTAATCACATATTTTTAAATTTTTACTGAGTAAGTCAGAACTTAAAACCATTTGTGGAACCCTGGAAATTCTGTAATTTTATTTGTTCTGACAAAAAAATGAACATGAAATTATTCTTTTGTGATAATGACTATATACATGACCATTCTATTTGCTTTTCACTGAGGTGATTAAAATTTTTATGTTTTATACACAGAAATATGTTGATTTATCTTAATGATAGTACCTTGTCTGGGGAGGCAAAATCATTTAACTGTTTTTTTACATAATGCCAAGCAAATGGAGTCATATTTTTGTTTTGAAAAATAAATTAAATATTCTAAAACTATTTAGATATAACCTAAGTTTATTCATTTAATTTCACAGAAGTGGTATTTTGATAAGTTATCACAAGATCATATTCTCTTCCCCTCCCACCTTTTGCTTAAAATATTGACATTATGCTTCATTTTGACAATTGTCTGATAGTTCAAAATATTTTTTTTTATATAATACAGTAATAAAATATTAATAACTGTCAAAATAATCATTACCTTATATAAGATGTAAAATTCTCTTATTTTAAACTTGTCAGTTGACCTTTCATACATATATTGATAAAATATATTGACTAAAATGACATAATAAAGATATTTGGAGGTAGAATGTTATGTATTAAAATCAAAATAAGAATTCTTGGAGGAAATCAATGTTAGAATTCAACACTATTTTTCCTTTTTTCTTCTGTGATTTAAAAATATTTGCCCCACTTTGAAAAGTTAAAATGTGAAAACTTTTTCTTCAAAACACAATTATGAGTTTTAAAAATGTTGCATTTCCTTCAAAATTAATGAATTAGGAACGATTTTTCTCAAATGCATAAATATTTTCTCCGTGACTTAGATTCTAATCAATAAAGTCATGATTGCTAACTACACTTACTGATTATCAAGAATAGAATAACATCCTATTAAATTATCTTGTAAGTAAGATCAAGCTAGAAACCCAGAAGAAAATAGCAGCAATATAACTTAAAGGAGAAAAGCTTTTTTCACAATTAGGGTCACACTAGGAATTAGACTGCTTTATTTTATCGATTCTTGGTGGAATGAATGGATCTCTAAGTTTTCCTCAAGATTCACCCAAAGTAAATGATCAAGAAACTTGTTAAGAATGCCATCTGTCTTAGTGAAAATTACGACTTTTTCCCCAGAACATATTTAACTTTTTAAGTTGAACTATTCTTCAACTAGATCGTTTATACATGATATATTTGCTGCTTAAATCTTTTCCCAAAACTTTATATAGTTTTTAGATGTAAAGCATCAGAAAGCTAGCAAGGGAAAACTAAGAGCACTTTTTTTTTAAGGATAAGACATACCCATATATGCTTTCTATATTTTCACACAATATTTTTTGTTACCTGTCAGTGTTACCTTTAATGTACCTTGGGCCCTGTTATTTAGAAATAAATGCAAACTCCACCTTTGTTCGCTCCTGGTACAAGAAAATGATGTAACACTCTCATTTGATTTTCCTTGCATAAAAAAAAAAACAACAAGAGACTAAGTGAGTTCATCCTTGACAGGTGTCACCTTCCCCTCCCCCTTCAATCAACATCACTAGGCAGCCTTTGCAGATTTCAGCCAGTGGAATCTATGCCCTCCTGTACTTTAAACAAACCGTTTAATTTGGTCTTAGGTCAAAGAAGGGGGGAGGGGCCAGAGAGAAGCAGTAACTAATAAATAAAAGGACAACATAAAGAGGCATAGCCTGCCAACACCAACCTCCATGCAAGCCAGAGGAGATTTATGATTATCTTCCCCAGGAGGGAGTGACTAACGCATACACACTGACCATCACCGTAAAGAGGTAAAGAGAGAGTGAAATGGCTCAACGTACACACACCCCGCTCCATACCGGGGACGAGTCTCCGAGCTGCGGCTTGTGCTCTCGGAGGGCCAGGCTGAAGCTGACCGCCCCCACGGCCACGCTGGACACCCCCAGCCCTATCTCCAGTACAGAGAGCACCAAAAGGCTCCCAATAATCTGGCCGCTGGTGCACATCCTTCCTCGGTCATCATTCCTTCCAGATCAGAGAGGGAAACCAACCATCCACCTTCTTTCTTCCACTATCCTCTTTATCCCTCCGCCCCCTACCAGACCCCAAAACTTTTCTTTCTTCACCAGCGAAACATAATCCACGACTGTATTTTCAGAATCGGAGACTCTCTTCCCTGACCCGGCCAGAGGCAAAAGGGCAGTTCCACCCTGACACGATCAGACCAGGATCATAAAATGATTTTCCTGGGTCGGAGGTTGGAGTCCCCAGGAGAGAAAAGCAGTAGGAGGTCTTTTAAGGAGCCAGGAACCTGGAGCAGCCAGGGAGCTCCGAACCCCGCTCGAGAGGCGCTGTCCAGAGTTCTGCCGCTGTACCGAGTCTCCGCAGGGAAATCCCGCTCTCTCCTTAGCCTCCCAGACCCTTTCACCTCCCCTGTCTTTCCTAGCCAAGGAGACGAGCTTTGCTTCCGGGAGATCCGAAGCGTAACTGCTCAGAGCTTCTCTTTCCGTTTCCCTCTCATCTCCTCTTCTTTGTTTTCGTGGTAACACTAAGTGCTTCTGCGAGTCCCTGGTTCCCCAGGCTGAGCGGGCGAATAATATTCAGCACCACGCTCCTCGCTGTTGCTGTGTCGCCAGAAACAGCGACCTTGTCTGATGGCCTCTTTCCGTCTGGGTTTCTTCTCCCTCCTCGTCGTCCTCTTCCTCCCCCCACCTCTCTTATTTTGATTCTCTCTCATTGCAGTGACCTCATTGGGATTGAAAAGATTGATAGAGGAGGGGAAAGCTTAATCTATTTGTGTGTCTAGAACCAATACTCTTGGCTGGCACTTGACTGGTTGCCTCGGGGGACCCTAACCACAGCGATCCAAGCGGTCCCTACCTCCGCATCTCCCCTAATCACACTCCCTTCTGGGCTTCTATCCAGATAGGAGGGGAGAGTTGTCTACGTCAACGTGGGGTTCATTCTGTGTAAAACTTTCTTCTATGTGCACGCAGGGGATGTGGCGGGGAAGGTAAGGGACACTGGGTAAAGAAGAGTGCTGGGCATAGAGAAAGGCCAGATCCGAATTTACTAGGACTCCGAATAATCCTTACCAATGAACGACTCTAGAAAAGCTAGACTCAAATCTGTACCTAAGGATCACCCATTCTCCAGTCCACTTTCGTGAACTGGGTTGGGGGTGGGAGAGAGGGAGAAGAAGGAAGCAAGTCTACTGGCCCCAGGGTTCCTACCCAGCCTGCAGAACCTTTTGCTCAAATCTTCCCACTCCCACCATCCCTACAGTGGCACTGTTACAGGTCCTGGGATGCTTTGCCAGACAGAGCATTACTGGGATCTTGTGTCCTTACTCAGAATCAAGAGATGTGCAAATTAAAGTACTACACTGGAAAGTGCATTCTCCTTTTTTTTTTTTTAATCTGGTTCATGGGACAACTGTTTATGATAGTCTAGCCTTGTTACAATCATTAGGATAGGGGCCAGATTTAGCTTGTGCAATCTGATGCATAAGGGATTCTGGACTTTTGGGGATCACTGTATTTGGTTTTCTTTTTCATGTCCTTGACTTTACATCATGAAAAAAGATCTCAAGGTATTTCATCACAGAGATGCAGGATGTTGGTGGATGAGACTGGGTTTGGGGTTTTAGAATATATCTCTCAACAAGAGTGCCAACCAGTTTGTAATGATTGAAGGAAAACAGAAGAAAGGGGGACTGCATTAGGATACTTAACACAAAATCAAGACATCTTGACATCTGAATAGAGGCACTAAACACAAGGCAGACATCTTTGCAATTAGTGAGAGCTCTGTTTTAAGTCCCAAAGCTGAGAACACAAAAGTTAAGGGTTGTAAAATCTGTAGCATAAGTGGCAGTTTCAGCTTCTTTAAATTTGATTCCATTTGTTCCATAGTTTAATTTCACTTCCACACTTTAATTTACTTTAATTTACCTTTCTTAAAAAGTCAAAGTCCACTGCCTTTAAAAATGACAAGGCAAGGAGGAAAGAATTACAAGTCTTTAGTTCTTCTAAAGTCTTCAGTTACTGTGATATTTACAGAGCAACTAGTTTATTGTAGTAAATGATTAGTGAATTCACTTTCTACTTCTTGAAAACTCAGCCAACCAAACATCCACTTATTAAAGTCACTCAAATAGCTTTTACTTTAAAGAAGCATAGTTTATCTTACTTAAATCTTTCAGAAGTCATCTAAATGATCCTGTATAGATACATACATACATACTTATATATAAAATGAAGCACTATGTTGTCTAACTACTGGTTTGTCTTTTGTCACTGCTCTTTGAAAACAATTTCCTCTTCCACAATGGGTAGACATTTATGTGCTATAGGAATTGTTAAAGTAGATTAGTAGACATAGGAAGGAATATAGATTTTAGAGGGAAATTAACTTGTAGATAACATAAAGGTAGGGTAATTAGAGATGACTTTCAGAGAGAAAAATTGAGTAAGTTAAGTATTATGACTGAATTTTCATCTCCAAATGTGGCAGTTAGAAAATGTTTACTTAAAAATTCAAATCACAGCCATATACTTTAGTATAACCAATCTTGATTTATAATTTCTGTCATTGGTACAAAATGCAAATTAAAAATTTTATTGATTAGATACATAGATATATTACACCATGGTATATCCTGAGGTTCTCCCACCACATCACCCCTGAACTGGCATCGTGATATTTTGTGCTCATCCCTCCTCTGTTTCCCCCTCCTTCCCTCCCCCTTCCTTGCTGTATGCTTTAGTTCTGTTGTCTGTTAACTGGTTTTAACTTTTTCTTGACCTTTTGCTTGTTTTCCCTTTATCCCACATATAAAGAAGACCATCCAGCATTTCTCTTTTCTTTCTGACTTATTTCCACTACCATGGTTTCTTCTATTTCCATCCATGTTACTACAAATGGCATAAGTGTATCTTTTTTGCTTGCTAAATAATCTTCCATTGTGTAAATATGCCACAACATTTTGATCTATTCATCTCGTTGGGTTGTTTCCATGTTCTGGCTATGTGCTGCAATAAACAAAGGAGTGAAGGTTTCCTTTTGAATTAGTGTTTTGGTTTCCTTAGGGTACATTTTCAGAAATGGAATTGCTGGATTGAATGGTAGTTCCATTTTCAGAAGCTTGAAGAACCTCCACACTCCAGCTCCATAATGGCTGGACCAGTTTGCATTACCACCAACAGCGTAGAAGTTACTTTTTCTCCACATCCTCATCAGAACTTTTGTTCTTGGTCTCTCTTTTATTTATTTTTTTTCTTTTTGATATGGGCCACTCTTACCATATGAGGCAAAATGCAAAAATTTTGAAAATTAAATGTACATAAAAGGAATTAAACCATATTTACTTTTAAATGACTACCAATGCATCACACTCAAGAGAAATATTTATAATCTGATAAAGTAATAGCTTAAAAAATCTCAAGTTTGCCACCTGCTGGTGTGGATAAGGTAGAATGAACATGAATGTGTGTCTAACCTCAAAGTGATTCTTATTAAACTTATTAGCTAATCAGAAAAATAATCTCCCACAATTGCTTACAAGAATCTAGGTTCCACCATCCGTATTTAAGAGTTCTAAGATTCTTATGTACTATTTACTGAAATAAGATTTAAAAAAATTAATATCTGGATAAAAGAAAATTCAGCACATAGTAAGCATAAGCATAATACCTGTCTTATTATAATGAAATAAGTTGAAAAAACCATTAATTTGATTACTTATTTTGGATTAGTAATGGAAAAGTTAGAAAAATATTTAATTTTGAGAGCAGAGTTGAAGTGTTCAAGCTATTTTAAACCGAATTTGTTATGGTGAACTCAGCCACTAAATCAGTATAGAAGATTATGGAAAAGAAAAATCTAAAAATGTTTACCAGTCATTTAGTACTTTATAAGTGCTACAAGTTTATTTAGTATTTTAACATGTTTGTGCTGTCAGGAATAATTGTGCATAAAAACTTAGGTAGAGTTTGATACAGTGATTCTATTTAAAAAAAGGAAGAAAAATAATTGTGTATAAAAACTTAGGTAGAGTTTGATACAGTGATTCTATTTTAAAAAAGGAAGAAAAATATTTTAGGGTTTTTTTTAACTTTAAAGATCAAAAAAATATATATAATTGAAACCTGAATTTATCCTTTACTTTTTTAAAGTTTAGTAATAACACAATTTAGAAGTTATTGTCTAACAACATTTTTTGTGCTTAAGAAAATTAATTTGAAAATGTGTAGAACTTATATTAAGTGTATTTTTCCATTTATCATCACTTTCCATTCATGTCTAAAATGTCTTTATTATTAATGACCTTTAAACAGATCAAGACCCAAATGACATATTTTATAGAGATTTTTAGTTTTTAATAGACTGTGGTTATTTCAATTCCTGGTCATTATGGAATAATTGAGATCAACTACTCCTATAATATACAGAATATTCAGAATAATTGAGATCAACTTCCTAAAATATACAAAATATTCAGATAAATAGTGTGCAAGTACTATGCACTGTAACAGGCAGTGCAGAACATTAATCTCTGGGAGAATATATATAATTAAAATTCTCAATTTTAAAATGGTCTTGCAAAGTATCAATCTGTTCTTTAAGTAATATAGCAGTCAAACATACCTTAAATAAGGTGAAATAAACCACAATGTAAAACTCACAATTTGTGCTATCTAATCATATCTAAAAATATAAAATAGGAAAGTGTGACCCATAACTAGAACATGAGAGACTATAATTAGCTAACACTTTCAGATCTCTACTAGGAATATTAAAATATTTATATTCTGATATGAAAATAAAACAAGGGTGAAAGATGAGAAAAACATTAATATAAAAGAATATAAATAGAGGATATAACAAAGAACAAAATAAAATTTTAATAGACAAAATTACATATCTAAAGGGAAAAGCAGTACATCTGAGATCAGGAACAGATTGATCTGAACAAAAGTCAATGAAACTTTAGATACAATAACAGAAATTAAAATAACACAGAGAAAAATATCATGATACAAATTTAATCTCAAAGAGAAAACCAGCCAAAAAAAGAAAAGATACTTAATAACCCACAGTACAATAATAAAAAGAAGAACGGGCAGACAAAAATATAATGGTCAATTATATTCCAGGCCTGGTGAAAATTACAAATCCACAGATCAATAATCTCAATAGACTACCAATAAAATAATCAAAAATAACTAAGAAAAACATATGAAAGCAGATCAAAAATTATTAAAAAACCCAGGCTAAGAAATGAATATTAAAAGCACTCAGATTTCAAGAGCTGTATCAAAACCTTATCTATATTGAAACAAAGTTAATTTTAGCACAACCACTCATTTTATCTACTCAGACCCAACAAAATAAAAAAAGTGAAAATATTCATGGTATTAAAAACATGGTAATAGTAATTTGCAATAATAATGCACTGCTATGCACATATAACTCTGTGCATTTTATCTATGTATGTAGTATAAATTATATATTTTTGTTTAGTTATTTTTAATGATTGGTAAATGCATGTTTTTCCCCAGATTATACATTTCTAATTGTTTATGAATTCCCTCAAAACTTAATAATTTCTCTTGAAAATAATAAGTTATACTTAGTGATTATGATATCTACATTAAAAATATTTACAAGATTATGTTCTATCATTATGTTAAAAACAAACGTTAGGTTTATATAGTTCCATTGTATATTCATAAGCATACCATGGCCAGATGACTTATAGTTAATTTAGAATGTTTCATATTCCTCTTGTGCCCAGTTTTTTCAACCTCACATTCACATTGTTTTTAAGAAATTGTACTTTAAAGAAATGACAGTAAATCCTTCCAGTGACAGATTCAGATACTGACTCAATATTACTCACTAATTTCCTTTTTGTTTACAGTTTCTAATCGCTCAGAAAAATATATTTACCCTAATTTTATATTTTTTAGTAAATAATTTCATAAATTAAGTTTTTATGTAAAATTTCTTTCATCAAAACATATTTTACTTAAATTTTATAGGCTCGAGAGTTTTAGTTTTTTTAATTTTTCAAATCAGTGGAAAAATTTGCTCAAACTAATGGACCCCATCAAAAAAAGTAAAATAGAAGGAAAAGAACACTTGTACAGATTAAAAAAGAGACAAGAATTACAAACTTATCACTGAATGTTATTCATTTCAAAGAACAAATGAATAACATTTTAAATTACTGAAACTTAAAAACAAGCAAAAATACTCTAATAAGTTATAATTATATGCTCACAAAACTACCTTTAAAAAGTAAAGGCAAAAGAAAGGAAATTAGGAGAAGTTTTTAACATATGGAGACTGAACAGCAAACTACCGAATTACTTTCAGGTTAATGATAAAATCAAAAGAAAATTATAAATACCTGGAGACTAATGAAAATGAGTACAGGACCCACCAGAATCTATAGGAACGTAGATTCTATAGCAAAAGCAGTATTAAAGGCAAGGCATAAACCAATACAATCCTACATCAAAAGATGGGAAAAAGCTCAAATAATCTAAGCTTACATTTAAAAACTAGAAAAAGAACAAATGAAATCAAAAGCTTTAAGAAATCATTCAGACCAATTGGAGCAGTTGAGAAGAGGATTGAGGGTGGTAAAGGACTAATAGTCAGTGAATAACTGACTCCCTCAGTCAAACAACCAATGAGGAATTGAACCTTGCCACCAACCACGTAAAAGAGTCTGGAAACAGGTCCTTAACAAGTCAAGTCTTGAGATGACTACAGACCTATACATACCTTTACTGCAATATAGGACACACTGGATTCTGGATCCCCAGGAACTGTGAAATACTGTTTGAAGACATTAAGTTTTGGTGTAATTCCTAATAGATCAACAGAGTAATTAATTCAAGGATATAACCAATCACAAATGTTGAAATTCCCAATAATAGAATTTAAAAAACTTGAGACAAAATTGAAAGAATTTGAAAGAAATGGGAGATTCTATAATCATATTTGAAGATATTCAACACCTAGCTGATAGAATAAGTAGAGAAAATAAATCAACAAAAATAGGGAAGAAATAAATAACAGTATCAAACAACTGTCTTAATCTGCAAAAACAGGAATAAAAATATCTGTTACCTATTTCTTATCTTGTGAGTCAGCTGCCTCATTATAGAGTTTCATTGAAATTCAGTGTTCTGCCCAAAATCTTGAGCCAGAAATATTTGTTATGCCAATTTCTGATTTAACTCCCTTGAACACTTCTCACATGACTGCTATGGTAAGTAATGATCATTCACTGTATATTTATTATCAGAACAAATATTTATGTAATTATTTCAAAGAGGTGAATAAATTGAAGAGAAGTGATTCAAGGTTATATTAGCAAATAGGAGTAAAATTAGACTAGCATAAATTAGTGGACTTGAAAATAATAGTGGAGAGTCAGCTCTCTTGTTAGATTGATTTTATAAATCCTTTCTACCAGATTCCTGACCTCTTCAACTTTCCACTAACCAAGAACACACTGCATTTTCAAAAAAGTGTATATATTAAGTGTATTTTTGTGAATTCTATCCATTGAACTTAGTTCTATCTTCTAGAAAAGTGGAGATATAAAAACTATTTTAATTTTCACAGCCATTCAAAAATTTTATATTTCAAGCCTTTAAATTTCATGGTGTCTAACATTTTACAGGAGAAATTTCCAAGTTTGTTAATTAGATCATATAAATGGTACAACAGTTCTTGATACTAATGAGTCTGGACTTGTTACTATTTCTCCCAAATTAAACTTATGAGTAACACACATAAGTTCTGATAAAACAGAATAATTATCTTTGTTATTCTCTATTTTTATAAATGTTCCCCTTAACAACTGTGGCCATCTTGGCCATGGTCTAAACCATTGATTCATACTGCTTTTTTAGTCAATGAAAATCTCAGAGCTTCCCTAATCTTGTACATACACAATTGCTTGTTTTGTTTTTTAACCTTAGGGCAGTTGAATCATTTGCCACTATCTAATTTGGCCTTCTTAGTTTTGGCCTTTCCATTCTTTCCTGTTAAGATATTTTGAATTCTCTTTCTGTCATTTCATGTATTAACTTTCCAGGATTATGTCATATTCCCCCAAGCAACAGGCCTGTTCTTGACTCATTCTATTTGTTTTGAACGTTTCTGAAAATGTCATTCTTATTGTCTTTGGCATTTTTAACAAGTTTCTATTCATTTATTCTTCTTGCTTTCTCCATATTTCTAGAATCCAATCACTCTGGGGTCTGTCATCATGTATGTAGCCTACCTTTTAGCTCTCTGTATATCCATCAAGATACATGTTGTTTTGAGTTGTTCCTGGGCAGGCATAGATTTAATCATTTTTATCCTTTTAGTTTCCCTCAACTGAACCTTTATGATTATAATTAAAACTTTGGTTTCAAAAGATCCCTGTGAAGTTCAGCTGTATAACAACTAAAGTGTCTCATTTTACGTATTCTGGATACTTATTCACTATGTGAATGATACATATTCACTATGTGAATACTTATTTTGCTTATTTTAAGATGTTTTTAACTTATACGTTCACTGAACAAAAACTTAACAAACACCTGAAGAAATATATGAAAAGTTAAAGAACTTATGAAAATATGAGACATGAGATATTACCTTTGACTTTATCTACTTCAACTTCTTTAACTGCTTGTGCTTAATTTTAAGATATTTTATCAGAAAAGTGATTATTCACCTCATTTTACTTTTTCATTTAAAAAACTAAAAAGGTAAACAGGAATTGCAGCAATCAATTTACCCAAGTTTTGTTGGAGAAGTTTTGCACCCCTATTCATCAGAGATAATAAATTCTGCTTTTATTCTTTTTATGCTGTCTAGTTTTAGGTTTGGGATCAAGGTAACATTGGATTTGTGAAATGTTTTTGGGAGTTTTCCCCTTCAAATTCTTTTGAAGAGTTTAAGAAGAGTGAGTGTTGAAACTCCTATACAGGTTTGGTCCAACTCAGTAGTGAAGTCATCTGTCCTGGGCTCTTGTTTTTAGGGAGACTTGATTATTCTTTTCTATTCTTTGCTTGTGATTGGTCTGTTTAAACTGTCCATTTTACACTGATTCAACCTAGAAGGTAGCATGATTCTAAATATTTGTCCATTTCATTAAGGTGATCAGTTAATTTTCATATAGACATTCATATTATTCTTTATATAGACTATTTATATTTCTGAAGTATCTGCTGTAATTTTTGTCTATTTTTCACTTTAGGTTTATTCTCTTCTTATTGAATGTAGTTAAGAATTTAATCTAAAAATCCTTATTTTGCCTATTCTTTTAAAGAACAAGCTGTGACTTTCACCTTTTATATCATCTGTTTGGTTCCTGTTTTGCTTATTTCCGTGCTGATTTTTATTATTTACTTCCTACTATTGATTTTTAGTTTAATTTATTCTTTTTTTCTAGTTCATTCATATGTAAACTTAGATGCATTTTTCTCATTTATTAATGTGGGTACTTTCCACTTAATTCTGGTTTTAATGTGTTAAATAGGGTCTGGTAGCTTGTGTGTTTGTTTTTATTTGTCTCCAGGTAATTTTTCTTCCTCTATGATCTTGAGGGACCTTGATTGGTTTTTCTTCCCCTATGATCTTGATTTATTAAATTAAAAACCATGCTTTAGTGTCCAAACTTTGGAGTTTTCACAGTTTCTTTTGTGATTGATTCATACATCTATATCAAAATGATGACACATGAAATAATGTCTTTTCCTTGTTTAAGTCTACTTAACATGTTTCCCACTCTTATCTTCAAGTTATAATTTTCACATTGTATTTATTATCTTCGTTCTTTTTAATGAGAACTATGACTCTTTACATTCCCAGAACTGTTGTCTAAGACTCTGAATTGCCTTCTCTGTTTGATTGAACTGCTAGGATTTCATTAAATTTCTCAGAGATTGTTTTTCTAAATTTTTTTCTGCTGAGTCTGCAAATGGTGTTCTTGATTTTCATTCTTCCCCTTCAGTTTCTCCATTTTATGTTCAAATACTCCACATTTCTTAGGGATGTGTATTGTTTCACTTGGTTGTTTTTGGTTGTTGTTGTTGTTGTTGTTTTTTTCTGGTCTGGGAGTTCTGGCTTTGATTTTGTCAGGTTGTCTTTTGCTTAATTTGGTGTCAGGTAAGGGGATGGGATACTGGACTCTAAAGATTTGATCTCAGGCTTGATGGTAGGGGAGAATTATTCCATGCAAAAAGACACACACTGCCACTTCTTCCTCTATTCTCCAAAGAAAACTCTCTACACTGCTTCACTGAGTCCATATTCCTCCTAGATCTTTTTCTCTGAAGCACAGTGGATCTTATTTTTTTGTCTCTTTCCCATTGTCCCTTAGTCTTTCTCTCTTCTCCCAAAAGGGTAAGGGAAGATGATTCCATCACCCACATTGACAACAGTTGAATCCTTTATGACAGTATGAAGGAGACTCACTGAACCTGTATGAGGTAATACTTTCTCTTGTCTGTGAACATTTTGTGCATCCACAGTCTCTCCCTGGTCCTTGATTTGTCCAGCTGTCTGGTATAGCTGACACTTTCAATTCATTTACCATCTCCGTTTTTTTTCAGACTTAGCTACTCAGAATAAAATATCCAGGCTTCACAAATTAGATGAAATAGAAGATTGAATCAGCACACTTGAGGATACAGAAATAGAGAGGACAAAGAAAAAGAGAGAGAAACAAAGTAAGAGGACAGAAGACAAGCTCAGAGTCAGGTTCCTTAAAGAAATATAAGAGAAATAGGAATCCCAGAAAGAGAGGAGAGAGTCATGGGAACTGAAAGGCTTTTCAATAAAATAATAGAGGAGAACTCCCCAAATCTGAAGAAAGAAATGAAAATGGACATACAGGAAGCCAAAAGGACACTAAATACTTAATGAAAGAAAAGCCACAGCAAGACACATCATTGTAAAACTTCCAAGAACCCAAGACAAGGAAAAAATAATGAGAATGGCTAGAGAAAAGAAACAGATAACCTACAAAGGAAAATCCATTAGACTGATCTCAGATTTTTCTGAAGAGACACTCCAGGCAAGGAGAGAATGGAGTCACATCCACAAAAAACTCCAAGAAAAAAAGTGCTAGTCAAGAATACTCTACCCTGCAAAGTTATCCTTCCTCTATGAAGGAAAAAATAGAACCTTCCTCAACAAGCAAAGTCTCCAGAAATTTGCTACCACTAAACTACCACTCCAAGAAATTTTGCAGGAGGCCTCAAGATAAAAACCATAAGAAGAACAAATACAAAAACAAAAAAACAACATAAACACCAAAATGACCACCAGGAAACTGTTAGAATCACAAACAATAATCTCCCTAAATGTCAATGTCTAAACTCAGCAATCAAAAGACAAAACGTTGCAGACTGAATCAGAAAACAGAACCCAACATTCTGTTGCCTCCAAGAAACACATGTGATCTCTAAGGATAAGCATAGACTGAAAGTGCAGGGCTGAAAAACTACACTAGAAGCAAACGCCCGCTACAAAAAAGCAGGGGTTGCCATTCTTATATCAGATAGAGTAGACTTCAAATAAACAAAAGTGACAAAAGATAAAGAGGGCTGCTACCTAATGGTTAAAGTGTCAATCCACCAAAAAAAAAAACAAAAAACATAACAATAATCAACATATATGCACCTAATGAGGGAGCGCCAAAATTCATAAAACAACTACTAGTAGAGCTGAAATAAAATATTGATGAGAAAACATATGTGATAGGAGATTTTAACACTCCACTGTCAACAAAAGACAGATCAACTAAACAGAAACTACACAAAGAAACAAAAGCTTTAAAGGAAGAGCTAGACCAAATGGACCTAATATATACAGGACACTACACCCCCAAGGAAAATAATACAATTTTTTTTTCCAAATGCACATGGTTCATTCTCTAAAATTGATCATATATTAGGCCACAAGACAAACCTGAACAAATACACAAAGATTAAAATAATACCAACCTTTTTCTCCAATCATAAAGGCATCAAATTAGAAATCAACAATGAAAAGAAAATAAGGAGAGTAAACATTACATGGAGACTGAACAACAGGCTTCTAGAAGATCACTGGGTAAAAGAGGAAATCAAAAAAGGAATTAAAACCTACATGAGGGAAAATGACAATGACGGCACACGTTCCAAAATGTGTGGGACACAGAAAAAGCAGTATTAAGAGGAAAGTTCATAGCAATACAGGCTCAAATAAAAAGAATTGAAACAGCCCAAAGAAATACTCTAATCTCCCAACTTTAGGACTTAGAAAAAGAGCAACAAAAAAATCCAAAGCCCAGAAGAAGACAAGAAATAACAAAAATAAAAGAGATTAATGAAATAGAAACCAAAAAGACCATCAAGAAGATAAACAAAACCAAAAGCTGGTCCTTTGAAAAAATAAAATTGACAACCCCCTTGCAAGGCTTACAAAGAACAGTGAAAACTCAAATAAACAGGATCATAAATGAAAAGAGAGATATTACAACAGACCCAGCAGAAATCCAAAAGATAATTAGAGACTACTACAAACATCTATACAGAAACAAATACAGCAACCTGGAAGAGATGAACAAATTCCTAGAACAATACAGTCATCCAAAATTGAACAAAGAAGAAACAGAAAACTTAAACAGGTCAATCACAAGCAGTGAAATTGAGGCAGTCATCAGACCTCTCCCTAAAACAAGAGCCCAGGTTCAGATGGTTTTACAAATGAATTCTACCAAACTTTCAAAGAGGAACTAACACTGGTACTGTTAAAACTCTTTCAAAAAATTGAGAAAGAAGGAAAGATATCAAATAACTTCTATGAAGCAAACATTACACTAATTCCAAAACCAAATGAAGATAGTGCAAAGAAAGAGAACTATAGACCAATCGTCCTAATGAACACAGGTGCAAAAATTCTAAACAAAATCCTGGCAAACCGAATCAAGCATTGCATAAAAAGGATCATCCATCATGACCAAGTGGGATTCATTCAGGGACATAGGGATGGTCAAACATCCAAAAATCAATCAACATAATCCACCACATCAACAAAAAGAAAAACAAAAGTCATATGATCATATCAGCAGATGCAGAAAAAGCATTCGATAAAGTTCAGCATCCTTTCATGATGAAAGCCCTGGAGAAAAATGGTATAAAGGGAGCATACCTCAACATAATAAAAGCTATATACAACAGACTCACAGCAAATATCATCCTCAATAGGGAAAAACTGAAACCATTTCAATTAAGGTCTGGAACCAGGCAAGGATACTTACTCTCTCCACTCCTTTTCAACATAGTTCTGGAAGTCCTAGATAGGGCAATAAGGCAAGAGAAAGACACAAAAGGAATCCGAATAGGGAACAAAGAAATAAACTTACCATTATACATGAATGATATGATACTCTATGTAGAGAACCCAGAAAAATTGACAGAAAAGCTGATTGAAATAATAAACCAGTTTAGTAAGGTATCTGGATACAAAATCAACACACAAAAATCAACAGCATTCATATATGCAAAGAATCAATAATAAGAAGAAAATTTCAAAAACACCCCATTTACCATTGCACCAAAGAAAATCAAATACTTGGGAATTAACCTAACAAAGGACATAAAAGATCTATACAAAGAAAACCATAATACATTATTAAAAGAAATAGATGATGTCAAAAAATGGAAAGACATTCCCTGCTCATGGATTGGAAAAATCAACATTATCAAAATGACCATACTACCAAAGGCAATATGCAGATTCAGTGCAATTCCAATAAAGATTCCAATGACATATTTAAAGAGATAGAACAAAAATTACTGAAATTCATATCGAACAACAAAAGACGCCGATTAACCAAAACCCTTTTGACAAACAGAAGAGAGAACGGAGGTATTACTATTCCAGACTTCAAATTATACTACAAAGCCATACTACTTAAAACAGCATGGTACTGGTACAAAAACAGACAAACAGATCAATGGATCAGAATCAAATACCCAGAAATAAAACCACATGTATACAGTCAACTAATCTTTGACAAAGGGGCAAAAAACATACCCTGGAACAAGGATAGCCTCTTCAGTAAATGGTGCTGGGAAAACTGCATCAAAACTTGTAAAAAAAATGAACCAGGACAACACCCTCACACCCTGTACAAAACTTAACTCAAAATGGATAAAGGACCTGGAAGTGAGACCTGCAACCATAGAAGAAAACCTGGGAAAAATCCTTCATGAATTTCACCTCAGAAATCCATTTGGGGAAACAACTATGGCTGGCAAAAAAATGAAGGAAAGCATAAACAGCTGGGACTATATCAAACTAAAAAGTTTCTGTTCAGCAAAAGAGACCATAAACAAAACAAGAAGAAACCCAACCAACTGGGAGAAAATTTTTGCCCTCCAGACAAGTGACAAGGGTCTGATAACAAAGATCCACAAAGAACTCCTACAGCTCAACAAAAACAAAGCCAAAAATCCACTCAAAAAATGGGGAGAGCTAAAAAGTCACTTCACTAAAGAGGAGATACAAATGGCTAATAGGCATATGAACAAATGCTCCATATCACTAATAATCAGGGAAATCAAATTAAAATCACACTGAGATACCATCTTACACCAGTAATAATGGCCCATATAAATAAAATGGACAACAACAAATGTTGGCTTGGATATGGAGAAAAAGGAACTCTCTTACACTGCTGGTGAAAGTGCAAACTGGTCCAGCCACTATGGATGACCATGTGGAGGACCCTCAAATAATTCAAAGTTGACTTCCCATTTGACCCAGCAATCCCACTACTAGGAATCTACCCAGAGGACATGAAAACATTAATTCAAAAGGACACCGGTATGTGCATGTTCATCTCAGCTCTGTTTACAACTGCCAAGATTTGGAAACAAACCAAATGCCCCCAAACAGATGATTGGCTTAAAAAAATGTGGTACGTAATACATGATAGAATACTATGCATCAATCAAGGAGGACAAACACATGTCATTCCCAGCAACATGGATGGAACTAGAAAGACTCATATTAGCAAAAATAAGTCAAAAAGAAAAAGAGAAGTACAGGATGGTCTCATATGATGGATATAGGTAAAAACAAACAAAGGAATAATAAAGAATGAAAACAACCAATGGGACTGAACAATGGAGCGAGAGAGGAGGAGGGGGAAGAAGGCGGGGAGGTGAAAAGCACAAAAGATCAGGATGGTTACAAGTGTTAGTGAAGTGGGAAAGCCCTGGGGGTACACAATAATGTAATATAAATATAAATATCCATATATATGCAAATTAAAAAAAATTAAATTAAATTAAAAAAAGAAAAGAAAAGGGACAGGGTTACTAGAGAATGGAGAAAGAAAAAGAGAGCCATCTGCATAGTGCCAGGCATGCAGGAGAGCTGCTTTTCCCCAGCATAGAAATTGATTCTTTTTTTTTCTTAATTAATTTATTTCTTTATATATGTGTTTCACATCTTTGTATTGCCTGGGGACCACCCACCATCTTCTCTCTCTGACCATCCTTCCCATCACCACCCCTCCCCACCCCCTCCCCCCACATATTGATCCCTTTTATGGAATTGTTGTATACATGTCTATGGCCTAAATTGTCAACCAGAATAAATTTTATAATAAAAAAATATCCAGGATTCAGTCTTCTGAAATCACTAGAAGTGATAGACTAAGCAGAGAGTTTTATCAGAACTTTCTCATTCTGTGCTACAGATGATCTCTGAGAAGATTACACATTCTAGTTTCTCTTCAGAGCACATAAATCTTTCGCCTTTTACTGAAAAGATTGTCTTGACTTAATCTATTTAATGATTACAGGAACATTGATCAATAGTCCTTGTATTTTGATGGTTTGTATCTTTTGTGAACCTGGTTAAATCCCCCCAAATTATGTAATGTGCATAGAGTCTTTTTGTGGTATTCATTTGGTCTAATTTAAATGTTCATTGAATTAATAGTTCAGTTCTTCTCTCATTTCTGATATTGGAAATTTGTACCAATATTTATTTCTTGGTTAGCCAGGCAACAGTTTCATCACTTTTATTAATATTATCTAAGCACCAGTTTTTCTTTTTACTTCGTTGGTATTTTTACTGATTTCCTGTTTTCAATTTTATTGGTCTACTCTCATAGCTATTTCTGACTGTTAATTTTCTTATTGAAGCATTTTATAATTCTTGGCATGAGAACAGGCTGAAAAGTTGGAGAGAAGAAGGCTGTTATGAGGCAGAAAAGTCAACAAGTTTTAAGCAAACTTACAGTACTGAAGAGCCAAAAAGTGGACCTGAAAACTGTAAAAACACTTATGACTTGAGATTACAAGACTCCCAAGAAAAGAGAGGCACAGAGAAATCAAAGTCATACTGTTGCATCAGTTTTTTAAGATACTATCCTATTTTTTATATCCATAGATACTATCAGATAGTATTTCATTATTTGAATTTCTTTGAATGACTTTTAAAAATAAATAACACTATATGTAGTTTTAGGAAATGTAGGTGAGCATTATTCTTTTTTTTTTATAATCAATAAAGTCCAGCATGGTGGCACATACCTGTAAACGGCAGCCTAGGAAGCCATGGCCGGGGCCAGGGATTGCAGTTTAAGTTCTGCCAGGGCCACGTAGAGAGACCTATTTCCAAAAAAATAACTGGGTGTGGTGGTGCGCACCTGTAATCCCAACTACCTGGGAAGCTGAGGCTGGGAATGCTTGAGTCTGTGGTACCCCAGGCAACATGATCCTGCAGTTCCAGGGGCAAAAATAGGGAGACCAAGTCACACACACACACACACACACACACACACAAATAATAGTAATAATCAGTAAAGTTCCTAAGTGTAGTGGAAAAGTACTCAACTGGTATCTAATCAACATAATGTTGCTTCACCTTAAGAAAGCAGATATGGATGAAATCATAAGTATTCTATCAAACGAATGAGCAGGTTCACTTCATAAATATCGATACAAATGTTTTCTGCATGTGGCACACTCCCTTGAGTACCAGCAAAGTCAATACAGAAGGAGGCACATGTATAAAAAGATTCCATAAAATGTGAATTAGTTCTCATCTATCAGATATTTGTTGAACTAAAATTTGTATGACAGATATTTCATCATTCATTTTATTGTCTTCATTTTCACTGAGCTATTATTCCACTGCATTAAGAAGGGAGAGCACACTGATCATGCTATTTTTTTTAAACATCAAATAATTTATTTAAATATAAATTTCACATCTTTGCAATTCCCAGGATTTACCCCCACCTTGATCATTCCCCCTCTGTTCCCCCCCACCACCTGGAGTTGTGTACTTCAATTTGGTTGTTAGCTTTTTTGTTGTTGTTGTTTTATAACAGTTCAGAAAGCAATAAGCAGGTTCACAGAGAAGTTTACAAATCAGCAGTGATCTGAAATGGAACACACATATTGCTTTTTTCCCCTTTGGCATAATTTCAACTCATTGTCCATAGTAATATTTCATATTTAGAAACATAATAATAAATCCTGTCAGGTGCAAAGGATACAGAAATTATTCTTTTAAATCATTAAAAATTCTTTCCTGGAGTCAAGCTTAAGCTTTATGTTTGACCAAATTAACAGCCCTATGCTGTTGCTTTATGTTTGACCAAATTAACAGCCCTATGCTGTTGTGATGATTAACAATATATGACAAGCTGACATTTTTCTGAGAAGAAATGTTCTTAGATTATTACTATGGGGTCTATAGATGCCATGGTCTTGCTTTTCCCAAGGTACCTTTTGAGCATAAGTCCAAAACTCATCCTGGGGACAGGTACATTCAAAATAATGTAATTATGCTGTTGGTGCAGTGGGCCAGGGGCACAATGGATAATATACTCCATGTGTATGGAGTAAAATAATATAATTAAGAAAGTACTTAATGTAGAAAGTGAGTATTTCACCTTTTCAAAGTCAGGTGGTGGTTCAAACATTTCACAGTTCATTGTAACTTAAGTTTAAACACCCGAGTGGAAGTTTTGTGTATCTTTCTCATAAGAGATCATTTGCCATATCCAGGCATATTTGTCATCTCAGCAGTCAGTTCATCTCACTCTTTATCTCAGTGAACATGCATCATTCATGGACTAGAGGAAAGACATTACTGAGATGTGTGACAAATGGTTCCTTCACTTACGATCTGGAGAGGGAAAATGATGTATATATACACATAACTAACTATAAAATAAGAGAGAAAAGAATTTTAAATATTTTTGCATATCTGCTCATCCTGAGCCTCACAAAAGTCCTATAAGACCAGAAGAGGACCCCAAAATCCAGACATCTATCATGATTGCTTTCTTTTTCTCCATGAGATCAAAGTTTGCCTTTGCCTTTTTTTTTTTTTTAAGAAGTAAGATGGTGAGAGATAGAAGGAATTTCATGTGGTTCTCAAGTTTGATTTTGGAGCAAAATTTGTGGGGAGAAGCTGATACACAGCTTTGGCAATGTGAAATAGGAGTGGAAGTAATGGTGTTTAGAAATTTGATAAGGAAAAAAAACAGTATTGCAAAATAAAAGTTTCATTCTCAGAAGAAAAGTGCATGGTCTAGGTGTAGAACTGAGAGATACCACTTTGAAAATATAAATGTGAATAAGAATATAAAACAAGAAAAAGAGTGACTAGAAAGATCCTTTCAGAATGATCATTAAAGGCACTATAAGAAAAAAATAACTTTAAATAGATTTCCACTACAGATTTAATTTTTAAGATAAAGGGTCCTGAACTACTATCTAGAGACATTTTGGTATGTCTTTTTCCTAAGGTTTCATATATAAGCATGATAAAAATCAGCTATAAATGCAAAATATAGAGAACAGCACACACAATTTAGAATATGCTTAATAAAAAAGAACTAGAAAGAAAAATATTGCCTATATATTTACTTTACTTTGAGACAGAGATGTTTGCCTTTCAACCATTCCATTATAGACCAGTCCATTATAGAAGCAGAAATTGGGAAACAGAGAAAAAGAGAACCAATACAGAGAAGAATGAAAAAAAAATTCCAGATCGTACTCACGCTATTTCAGCACCTACGAGGACTTAGATATATGTTAATTTAAATCATATTCACATCTAAAGAATAGGTGCTATGATCCTTGTTTCTGCAAGAGAAAACAGACTTAGAAGTACAGAATTTCCTAAGGATGCATAGTTCTAAGGTGGGAGCATCAAGTATAATGTTCCCCCACCACTCTTTGAATGAATCCTTCAACTGTTAGAGTTTATGACAATTTAGTAGATAAAAGATGAGAGATGCTGTGCAGCTGGGAGATGTTTAGAAGTTAATACTGTATCAATTCCATTAGGATACTGATAAGGGATATAGTTCATTTGGTCTATTTCAGAATTACATTCTGCTTGTCTATGACTGTGCCTAATTGGTTGAGCTGTCTTGATTGCTAGCAGCCATGCCACATCAATTGTAAAGTACTTTAAACTTTTCCTTTATAATCTAGGAATATTGTATATGGTGCTGTTTCTGAAGAAATCAACCTTGATAAACACAGAAGAAAGTCATGTTATATGCAGAGAAGAAAGAGGAAAAATCTTGTCTAAGACCTCTCTGACACACAAAAATCAATGACAAAATAGACTAGAAGATGAAATCCAGACTAATAAAATTTTATGAAATGGCAGAGGCTATATATATTGTATGTTAAATCAATTTCATAGAGAAAGACCGCACTTATTTTGGCATCAAATTATTCTGTGTTCAAATATCTTTTTAACATGTTTATTATAAAATAAAGAAGGAATGATTTTGGCTCTTGAATCCTTAGTTTCATTAAGTGTGAAATTAATACAATTAATGCTGTATATAATGGGCTTGTCATAGTGTCTGGGATATTACAGACACTCAGTGAATCACATTTTTATTATAGTATTATAAATAGCTGAGATTTATTTCTTGAAAGGCAAAATTTTTGGCTTAGGTATATAAACAGATTCTTCTTAGAAGAGAAGAAATGTCAAATAATTGAAGGTGACATATTCCTACATTAATAAACTAAGAGGAATAGGAAATGAGAGCAAAGGTTCAACAAATATCCAAGGCCTTTTCTTTTGCAATGTTGACTAAAGAAGCATTAATCTCTAGAATCCCTCTGAAGAAGACTGTTATATCTTTTAATAGAAGGCCAGGGATTACCCTGATCTGAACTATTGTATTCTTACATATTCTTTTGAATAACGCTCTCTCAAATTTGTTCTATCATTAAAATTTTTTGTTTACTATCTTTTTATTGACGTGCACTGGTTTACAACACTGTTTCTGATTAAGAGGTACAGGATAACACCATTCAGGTGTGTGTTGCAGCATCACACTTACCACCAACGTGGTAATCCTCTACATAATCCTCTACTATAGTCCACTGTAAAACCTCCACATGTCATACTCCCCTCCCCTTCTGGTAGACTCAACTTTACAATCAGATTTCTAGGAACTGTTATTTGGTTTTTGGTTCTCTGCATTCCACATGTAAGTGAAACTGTGTTTGTCTTTCTCATTCTGACTTATTTCATTTAGCATGACTCTATCCAGTTCCATCCATGCTGTTTCAAAAGGCAAGAATTTATCAATGGATGATCACCACAACACACAGGAGTCTAACTTTAATACAGTTTGGAAACATCATTTCAGAAGGAGTAGGCAAAATTACCTGTGGAATTAAAGAAGAAAATCATAGAGAACAGCAGTCCTTGTGTGGATGGTATGGCAAGTTAAATCCGGAAGTTTTCTGATGAGAGGGAAGGCACAAAGAAAAAGCAAGTCAGAAATAGCATACCCTAAACTACACTATAAGTAACAACACTGGATTTCTCAGTAAGATAAACTTATAACAATTTAATATATTCAAGCAAAATTTACCTTTGAAGGCTGTTAACGTGGGAGACCATATATTTACTAGAACGTCATCACCCAAAATTATTTTGGATTGTTTGGAGAAAAGTCTCCAGAATATTTGACATTCTCATCTTACTTTTCTTAATGGAAGCAAGTTTCCATTGACTAGGACAGAAGCTTATATCTTTGGCTTATTCCATAAACTATCATATAAATGTCAAAACATCTAATGAATCTGTATTTCTCAGGTGATAGCCCAAGAGTTTACATTAAAGTAGACTTTTCAGGTTCTTAATAAACCACCATGTTAAAAGATGATTAGCTAAACACAGAGAATGCTGTGGATCCAAATCTGGTGATTGAGCAGTTATACAAACATGGGTCACAGAGTATACATGACTAGAAAGGAAAGAAATGGATTTTCTTGTGTTGCCTAAGCAAAGCTAATTAGACTTTTCCAGATTAAAGTTTTCAAACATTTTGAACGACACCACATGATAACATTTAGGTCATCATTTTTTGAAAATGTTTAAGGTGGTTGAATATATGTAAAATGTGGTATGTTTGTTAAAAAATAAGTGTCATTTAAAAATAATTAAATTTTTCAAAAAACTTCAAACATTTTAAAACAATTGTTTGCATATTATAATATAAAAATATCATGTTCTCTTCTAGAAGATTTTGCTGTATCCCCTTGTGATGGACACTGGCATGTTTTGTTGAACACTACTGTTTGCAATCAAAAGACCAAGAATTTTTTTCTAAAGTGTAATAATTTAATCTGAGTGTAGATTATTGAGCAGGTTATACTTACTTCATTCAAAATTCTCTTACTTCTTTGGAAGAGATCCTGTTCCCCCTGATTAAAGATACTTCCATACAAAACATATGGGAGGGAAAGTGGAAAATAAACATTTATATACAATCTTTCCTCCTTTTCAGATAAGTGCTAGTAACTTAAAATACTTACAAAAGACAATGCTCCTGCTCAGTTCACTATAGATGCTGTTTAGCCAGAATTTTCTCTACTACTGTGATCAAATTCCAAAGTTAAATGTCTAATGTACTTTTCATTATGTAGAAGTCAATAGTATTAGAACCCATTTCCTTCTACTGAATTAAAAGAATTGTCATTTAAAAAGTGAAAGCAGACTGTGCATCATTGTGCCACCTCAAGACCACAACCAGAGACCCAGCAGCCAGGTGCATCCCTCCAATATGCCTCTCAGCAACTCCCTCTGAAGCCCCTGGCCCCTCCAGGTGAGACAGATTCCACCCATAGGCACTGTGCATCATCGTGCCACTTTGATGTCGGCTAGCATGGTGCTGGCACTGATAAAGACTCTAAGCAAATATTCAGTAGTACACAGAGATGCACAAGAACATTTACAGGGCAAAAAAAAAAGGGGGGGGGTTGGGGGCAGATAGAAATAACAAACAAATCAAGTCTTGGAAACCACTAACAGCATAAATAAATTCAATATTGAATGTTATCAAAGTAATTCAAATACAAGAATAGAAAGCACAGAAACTAACCACCATAGCAACTCAGGCACAAACCTGAAAAAGTCACAAACTCCCTTCAGTTAGTAGCTTGGAATTTGGGATTGCATATATCAGAGGATTCCAGTTATATAATGTCTTCTGCAAGGACTCAGATTTAACAGCCCAGGAACTCACAGAGAGCTAGACTGCAAAGAGGATCTGCAGAATATCAGGGCTGACCCCAAAGCCCAGATGCAGGTGTAGCTGTGTGACACCAGCTCAGACAAGGAAAGGACTAATCCCCCCAAACAGCCCACAAAAAACAAGAAATAATCCAGACACAAAAGCAGAATTAATCACAACCTCATAGACGACAACAGACCAACGAATACCAGAGCAGCAGTTACTCAATACATAGAGCAAGCCCAAAGAGAAAACACAGGAAGGAAGAAAAATACAAATACTCAAGCAAGCCCAAAGGGAAACAATTCTTCACTGAAAGATAAACAATCCCCTGAAACCAACAAGGAGGATATTGAAGAAATGCACAATATGACAGACAAAGAATTCAGATACAACATGATAAAAGCACTCTATGAGATAAGAGTAGAAAAATATAAAAAGAATGCAGCAAAATGAACATTACCATTGTAGAACAGAAGAATGAGATTGAAACACTAAATAAGAAGCTGAAGGAGATACAGTTTATAAGAAGAACAATAGAAGAGCTCAAAAATGCAGGGAAAAGCCATGGAAGCAGATGAGAAGAAAATAAAAAATGAATCAGCAAACTAGAGGATATAGACACAGAGAGAACAAAGAGAGAAAAACAAAGTAAGAAGACAGAAGAAAAAAATCAGAGATTTATCAGATACATTAAAGAAAGGCTATATAAAAATAATCAGAATCCCAAAAAGAGAAGAGAAAGACATAGGAAATGAAAGACTTTTTAAAGTAATAATGGAAGATAATTTCCTGAACCCGAAGAATGAAATGAAAATAGACATACAGGAAGCAAAAAGAACACCAAACTACTTTAATAAAAGGAAAACTACAGTCAGGCACATCATTGTAAAACTTCCTACAGTCCAAGATAAAGAAAAAAAAATGAGAATGACTAGCGAGAAAAAAAAACAGATAACCTACAAAGGAAAACCCATTAGACTGACCTCAGATTTCTATGAAGAGACACTCCAAGCAAGGAGAGAATGGAGCCACATCTTCAAAAATCTCCAAGATAAAAAGAGCCAGCCAAGAATACGAATACTCTGCCTTGCAAAGCTGTCCTTCATTTATGAAGGAAAAATCAGAATCTTCTCAAACTTTCCAGAAATTTGCTATCACCAACCCCCCACTCTAAGAAATCTTGTAAGAAGTCTCAAGTCCAAAACCCTCAGAAGAATAAATAGAATGAACATAATAAGAAACCAAGGGAACCTCAAAATATCTACCAGAAAACCAACTCTAGAACCCCAAACATCAATAATCACTCTAAATGTCAATGGTCTTAACTCATCAATCAAAAGACACAGAGTTGCGGACTGGATCAAAAGTCAGAACCCAACTTTCTGCTACCTCCAGGAAACACATCTAATCCCTAAAGATAGAAGGTGGGGGAGGCGAAGAGCACAAAAGATCAGGATGGTTAACAAATTTTAGTGAAGTGGGAAAGCCCCGGGGTGCACAATAATGGACTAATGTAATATAAATATAAACATATATATGCAAAACAAACAAACAAACAAACAAAATTTACCAGATATCAGAAGAAACCAATGGGCCAAACAACAAACAACTAAACATCAACTTAACCAACCAACAAATTGCAGAAAAATGGGAGATGGAGTGACTGGAGGGGGGATACGGAGCGGGGAGGAGGGATCAATTAATGAACAAATGTGACAAATCAATAAAATGAACTTTTTAAAAAAAAAATTGATTGAAGGTAAAAGGATGGAAGACAATCCTACAAGCAAATGCCCCCCACCCAAAAAGGCAGAGCTAGCCATTTTCATGGCAGACAAAGCAGATTTCAAAATAAAAAGAGTGACAAAGGATAAAGAACCTAATGGTTCAGGGTACAAATATATACCAAATGAGGGAGCACCAAGATTCATAAGACAGCTACTAGCAGAACTGAAAACAAATATTGATGAAAACATATAGATAATAGGAGACGTTAACACCCAATCTCACCAAAGGACACATCAACAAAACAGAAACTAAACAAGGACACAAAAGCTTTAAAGGAAGACCTTGAACAAATGGACCTCATAGATATCTACAGGACACTGTGCCCCCAAGGAAAAGAATAGACCTTATTTTCAAATACACATGGATCCTTCTCCAAAATTGACCACATATTAGGACACAAGACAAATTTGAATAAATATACAAAAATTAAAATTATACCAACATTTTTCTCAGATCATAAAGGCATCAAACTAGAAATTAATAAGGAAGAGAAAGCATGAAGAGTGTCCAATACATGGAGACTGAACAATATGCTACTAAATGAAGAATGGGTAATCAAAGAAATTAAAGAAGAAATTAAAATCTACTTCAAAACAAATGACAAAGAAGACACAACATTCCAAAATGTCTGGGACTCAGCAAAAGCATATCTAAGAGGAAGGTTCATAACAATATAGGGCCATATAAAAAATCAAGAAGCTATCCAAAGAAAAAGCCTCATCTCCCAACTTGAAATATTAGAAAGAGACAGGAAAAGCCAAACCCAGCAGAAGACAAGAAATAATAAAAATAAAAGAAGAAATAAATAATCTGGAAACCAAAAAGACTATCCACAAGATCAACAAAAGCAAAATCTGGTTCTTTGAAAAAAATAAATAAAATTGGTAAACCTCTTACAAAGCTCACAAAGAACAGAGAGCACTCAAACAGAATCACAAATGAAAGAAATGACAACAGACACAAAAGAAATCCAAAGGATAGTCAGAGACTATTATAACATCTATATAAAAACAAATACAACAACCTGGATGAGATGAACAGATTCTTGGGAAAATAGCTACCCAAAATTGAACAAAGAAGAAATAGAGAATCTAAATAATCCAATCACAAGCAGCAAAATTGAAGAAATCATAAAAACTCTCCCTAAAAACAACAGGTCAGGACCAGATGGCTTTACAAATGAATTCTACATGAGATTTAAAGATGAAATAACACCTACTCTATTAAAATTCTTCCAAAAAATTGAGAAAGAAGGAAAGCTCTCAAACACATTCTATGATGCAAACATCACACTCATACCACAACCAAATAAGGACAGCACCAAGAAAGAAAACTATAGATCAATTTCCCTAATGAACATGGATGCAAAAATTTTAAACAAAATCCTAGCATATTGAATCCAATGATGCATAAAAAGCATTATTCACCCTGAACAAGTGGGATTTATCCCAGGGGCACAAGGATGGTTCAACATCCAAAAATCAATTAACATAATCCACCACATCAACAAGAAGAAAAACAAAAAATATATGATCATATCAATAGATGCAGAGAAAGTATTCGACAAAATCCAGCACCCATTATGATAAAAGGCCTTGAAAAATTGGGGGTCAAAGGAACATACCTCAACATAATAAAAGCCATCTATGATAAACCTACAGCAAACATCATCTTAAATGAGGAAAAACTAAAATCATTCCAACCACGATCTGGAACCAGGCAAGGATACCCACTCTCTCCACCACTTTTTGACATTGTATAGCCAGGACAATAAGGCAAGAGAAAGATATAAAAGGGATACAAATAAGAAAAGAGGAACTGAAGCTATTATTGTATGCAGATGATATTATTCTTTATGTAGAGAACCCAAAAAATCCACAGAAAAACTTCTTGAAATAAGTTTCAAGAAATCAACACACAGAAGTCAGTGTGTGCACTCCCTATATGCAAAAAACCAAGAAGACATTTAAAAAGCTATCCCATTTACCATCACACCAAAAACAATCAAATATTTGGGAATAAACCTAACAAAACAAAGAAAACTTTAAAACACTGCTAAAAGATAAAGAAGACATAAGGAAATGGAAAGACATTCTCTGCCCATGGATTGGAAGAATTAACATCATCAAAATGAACATTGTTCAAAAGCAATCTACAGATTCAATGCAAACCCAATAAAATCCCAAAGACATTTTCTAAAGAGATAGAACAAAAATTACTGAAATGCATATGAAATAACCAAAGACCTAAATATCAAAAAAACTACTTGCCAAAAAATGAGACAATGGAGGCCTACCTATTCTAGACTTCAAGTTATATTACAGAGCCATAATAATTTAAAAAAAGCATGGTACTGGTAAAACAACAGACAGACCAATGAAACAGAATTGAGTGCCTGGAAATGAAATCACATATTCATAGTCAAGTAATCTTTGACAAAGGAGTGAAAAGCTTACATTGGAACAAAGATAGTCTCCTCAATAAATGGTGTTGGGAAAATTGAACTAAGACCTGCAAAAAAAAAAAAAAAAAAAAGGATCAAGACAACATCCTCACACCATGTACAAAAGCCAATTCAAAATGGATAAAAGACTTAGATGTCAGACCTGAAGCCATAACATACATAGAAGAAAACTTGGGCAAAACCCTCCATGAATTCCAATTCAGAAATCCCTTCTGGAAACATCTACATATGGCAAAAAAAAAAATGAAGAAACACATAAACAGATGGGACTACATCAAACTAAAAAGCTTTTGTACAGCAAAAGAGACAACAGAAAAAACTAAAAGAAGCCCATCTGAATGGGAAAAAAAATTGCCCTCCACAAGAGTGATAAGGATTTAATAATGAAGATCCACAAGGAACTTACACAACTAAACAAAAACAAAACAAGAAGCCCAATCAAAAAATGGGAAGAAGAACTAGAAAAACACTTCTCCAAAGAGGAAATACAAATAAACAGGCACATGAAAAATTACTCAATGTCACTAGTAATCAGGGAAATGCAAAGCAAAACCACAAGATACCACCTTAACCAGTAAGAATGGCCCACATCAAAAAACCAAGAAACAACAAGTGCTGGCATGAACGTGGAGAGAAAGGAACACTCTTACACTGCTGGTGGGAATGTAAACTGGACTAGCCACTATGGAAAGCAGTGCGGAGGACCTTCAAACGAATAAAAATGGAACTACCATTTGACCCAGCAATCACTCTTCTGGGAATCTACTCAAAGGAGACCTCAATGTGGGTACAAAGGGACACCTGTGCCCAGATGTTTATTGCAGCACTATTTATAATTTCAAGGATATGGAAACAACCCAAATGTCCAAACATTAGACAAAGGGATGAAAAAGGTGTGGTATATATACCCAATGGAATATTTCTCATCAATTAAAAATGACAAACTAGATGAAATTATGGTAGTAACATGGATGCACCTAGAAGAAATCATATTAGCACAAACAAGTCAAAAAGAAAAAGACAGACACCAAATGATTTCACTATTATATGGGACATGGGAAAGATAACCGAAAACCATGAAGAAAAGTCAAAACAAGCTAACAACCAAATTGAAGTACACAGCTCGGGGCAGGGGGAGCAGGGCAGACTGGGAATGGTCAGGGAAGGTGGGGGGGTGAGCATAGGGGATTACAAATATGTGAAATTTATATATAAATAATTTTATTATTTAAAAATAAATAAATAAATAAAAATTTCCAGAAAAAATGTAAAATAAAAAAGTAACAGCAGGCAATATCCCTCCCCCCATCCCACCTTACCTGAAATAGTCAGTGACATAAACTTAGAGAACAAAAATTTCCAAAATTTACCTTTGCAGTCCCAGGTGGCTGCTAAATCTTGAGTGTCCAAGTTCAGTTCGTGCTCCAACTTGGCATAAGCAATGATACTAATGTGATGACATCCAGGTGTGGAGATGGTTGCTTCTCTCCTGGGAGTTGGAAGCTGGCTTGGCAAGTCTGAAAATTAGATTCTGAATTCCACGTATTTGCATTTCCCTCTTTGTGTTCAGCATAATAGTTCTGCTGTGCTAGGGAAACTTTGCTAGCATTCTAATTTAAGAATTTAAGAAAGGTTGGTGAATAGTACTCACAGTATAGGCAAGACAAAATAAAATCATTGTGGCATAGCAGCCAGATCTCAGACAGCAAGTCTGTTAAGACTCTAAGTTCCCACCTTGAGAGTTGGATATTTGAATTTCAGCTTGGATTCCTGAGCAAAACCCACTCCCCTAAGCATGGTGACCGTCAAGTTACTGGTATCTCACTGAGATTGGCTAACCCAGCTGCCTTTTGGGGCAGAGTTTTAGACTGCAGTTTTAAATTGCACAGTTTTAGATTGCAGAACAGCATTCTAGCTGTTTACATGGACTAATTTTCAATTTTCTCTAGACTCAATACTGACCTCCTTATAATATTTTTGAATTACAGTAATAATGGCTCCTAAGTTATTTTTGTTTTGATGGGCTTCATGACAAAATATATATTCTGACAGAAGGCATAACATTAATGCATAAAATCCTGTTTTCAATTTTTTTGTTATAAAATAGAAAACCTGTCTCCCAATGTTGTCACTGCTGTCCACAAGACTTCAGCTTTAAGTTCAGAAAAGTTGTTTCTAAATAACATCAATAAATTGTTATGGAGATGGTGTGTATTTCCTAGGGAAAAGACAGTGAAGAGGAGAGCAATAAGAGTTACCTGGTTTCTACCTGTTTTACAGGTTCCCTAACACCTGAATAGTAATGTATTTGCTTTTTCAGTGAAGGTGTGGAGATTATTCTGTCATGGGGTCTAGAGAACAGAAAGTCTGAACACATAAAATGCAGAGACATTTTACATTCCACCATGTTTCTGATCCTCAAAATGCAAAAGTTTGAATGGAATTAAGGGGACAGAATGTTCCTTCATTTAAATTCTTCAGGCCCATTCTCCTAGGGGTACTGTATTCCTCTACACACTGAAATTATTAACTTCCTAAATGATTTGTCTGCATGTATGTGAGGGTAAGTTATGGCTTGATTCTTTTTGAGACAATAAGTGGAGTCACTAAAAATATGTTTCCAGTCTTATTGTAGATATAGTTCTTCAAACTAGTTTTGAGACTATTAAGATATTTTTATCTATTTATTTACTGAGAATAGGAAAAGGTTAATTTTATTTAAGACTTAAAGTGAGACTCTAAAGCTCTCTGTTTTCCCACTGAAGCTTAAACAAGATAAATTTCTGACCCATCGCTATGATTTTTCACTATTATAACATACATGCAACTTCTTGATATATCATTAGTAACATGTAAATAGACAATAACCATAAATCAGGAGAAAAGGTCCTTTTCTCCTGCAAGGTCAATTACCACAATGTCCTTCCCCTATAATGACCTTACTTACCCAGGAATAATAACACTGTAGAGATGATAAACCAGGGAAGGACATTATGGTAGCTGCATTATTTGAACCTTTGATCAGAACTCTCATGTTTGAAAAAAAAATTACCTCCAGAAATTTGCTGTCAACAGGTCCAATAAGATCACAGTGAGGTTGTCTCATGACTGCTCTACACTGTGATAAATCTGGAAAGAAGACGTTTAAACACTGATTTTAAATGTGTTACAAAAACAGGTATAAAACTGTATGAATGATATAAAAATATTTGTAAATATTGTATCTGATAAAGCACTTATCTCCAAAATACACAAAGAACTCTTAAACTCAATAATGAGGAAATAAGTACGTAAAGATATAAATAAGTACTTCACCAAAGAATCAGATAGAATCTTAAACTCAATAATGAGGAAATAAGTACATAAAGATATAAATAAGTACTTCACCGAAGAATCAGATAGATGGTAAATAAGCAAGTGAAAAGATGCTCAGTGTCATCTGTTTTTAAAGAAATGTAAATTTAAAGGAACAAGGAGCTGCTACTATATACCAACTATCATGGTTAAAAAAAGTGTTAATAACCGAGATGATGATGTACAGAAACTATAACTCTCATTCATTGTTGAGTATAAAATTGCACAGGCACTGCGGTAGACAATGTGTCAGTCTTTCACAATGCCAATCAGAGAGTTAGAAGCAATCCAATTATTCATTTCTAGATATTTACCCAAATGAGTTGAAAACTGCCATGTACACCAAAACCTACACATCAATGTTTAGAACATGAATGTTTGCTAAAAGCTGAAAGTAATCAAGTAATCATTCTTGATTACTGAAATGTAATGAAATGTAATGAAATGAAATGAAAGTAATCATTCTTTAATAGGCAAATGGATAAACTATTGGGTAAATCCATGCAACAGTATATCAATCTGTCATAAAAAGAAAAATAAGCCATGGTATTAGTACTTAGAGTTTTACACATAACCTTGACAGGTTATTTATACACTTATTTATTTATACTTTTATTTATCTATTATAAGGAATTGGTTGACACGATTAATGAGGATGAAAAATTCCCAAGATCTGCAGGAAAGTCAAACTAACATCAAATCAGAGTGCAAATGCCTAAAAACCAGAAGAAACCCTATTTTAAATTCCAATCTGAAAGTTGGCAGGCTCAAGACCTAACATGCATTAAAGGATGTGGTTCACACAGATTGCATTCTGGACTCCAGCAAGAAATCTGTCTACACACTGATAGGAAAATCTCTCCCAAATATACCCCTACAGGTCATAGATACCTCCAATACCTTGAAAGTAAAACTCACACCTCTCCCCACTTTGTGCCTGACTCCTTGTGCTCACCAGGGAGATATCAAGAGTAAGCTCAGGCAGGAAGGGGCTAAACAGACAAAACAAGCAGGGTCTGCCTATAAGAGAGAAACCATAATCTTGAGCTATAGCACAAACTTCAGGAAAACAAAAGAGGTGTCTAGCAGTTTGGTGACTTGTAACATCGAGGTAAATATAGTAGTACAGTTTAACAAATAGGAAACTATTCAAAAGCAATTCTTTCCCAAATATTTCAGTCTTCCTTATCTATTCTTACTTTTGCTTACCCAACCACAATCTTCGAAAATATTACATTACTTATTTCTTAAGTTAATTGTTCATTGTTTCCCCTGTTCAAATGTGAGTGATATATAATCTTGCTATATAAAATATTGGGCCTAGAACATAGAAGGGTCTCGATAAATTTTTTTAAATCACTTTGAATTAAACTGAACATGTACTTTTAATTATCAATGTAATATCCACAATGATATCCATATAATAGCAAAAATCATTTATGCAACACTTAATCTTCACTTCTTTAATGCGAAGATTACAGAGCCAGCTCGTCTAGAAATAAATCTTACCTCCAATACACCTTTGCTATATGACCCTGAGAAAGTTATTTAAAATTTGGTGAATCTATTTTATTTACAATAAAAAGTACAGCTTAGAGCCCTTGCAAGTGAAAAAAATTCTTTAGTTGACTTTACTTATATAAGAGTTCAGTCACAGCAGTGTTTCTGCAAGAGCAGTGTAATGAATAGATTGGTCAGCAAGGTGATTTGTTGAATAAGCATACAAATTGAAATGCTTAATTTTCTGATTTAGTGTATATAAAGGACATAAATAGTATTGTGGAAATAATGGATTATTTCCATATCAAAACAGTCCCATCTGGTAAAGATATCATAGATTTGAATGGAGGAAATCAATTACCCAATTCCAATAAATAGTATTAGCAGAAGATGATTGATTCTCTACTAATCACAAAATTATGAAAATTAATATAAAATATTTTACTTATGGCACTTAAAGTAATGTATTCCTCTTAAAATAATGCATGTATGGATGTATGGGGATGTGACTATAACTATGCCAATACAGCAGCAAAACCTAACCTATAAATATCAGTCTGAATGATAAATCCTCTGCAATGAAAGAGAATTTTGATAAAATATTAAGACATATATATGCAAACTATAAACTATAGTTCACAACAACATAATTTTAATGTCCCTTTAATGTAATATTGAATGATTTTGGTTTTAATCAGAATGAACCACATGTCACCATTCCTCAGGGCTTTGTTACAACAAACAGTGTCCACAAGAGAAATCAAGCCATGATTCAAATTTCTCAAATACTTCCGGAGTGACCTTAGCATGTTCTCCAATAGTAGACATAGGAATTAGATATACAAAAATAAGTACGATATCTGATCTTCCCTTGGACTGTACAGTCTTGTAAGTTAAATGAGTACATAAGTAAATAAGCAATAATACAGCATTATGCATAATAATAAATTGAGCAGAATGAATGCTACCAAAGGAAGATTGCTAAATCTAGCAAGTTTGCAGTGACAAAATAGCCAAAAAAAAAAAAAAACCCACTTAAATAAACTTTTACTTGATGAGTAAGATTCACTTGATGACTCTTACTAATGTCATTTTGTCAACTGATGAATATTTAACAGTCTGAGAATAGGCATTTCAGAGAATAAAGAGTACTGGCAAGGCACAGAAGAAATGCTCAGGCAACTACTAATATTTTGGTATTTCTAGTATAAAAGGCCAAAACTCAAGATTTATATTTTTGCCACACAAAACAAAATAACCTTGTGGGATGTTAGTCATTGAAGGTATGTGAACTTGAGGGAAGAAGAAAGGCTTATGATCAGATAATCATTTCAGAGCACTCTGGCAGCAGGCCAATAGCTTACCCCAGGGAAGTGAGACTGAAAGTAGATGAGTTAGAGTCTGTTGCAATGGTATGATGACAGATGACAAGTGTTTGAATTAAAACAAAGAATGAGGATGGAGAGGAAAGAGAAAAGTTGAAATCAATTTAAGAAATTAAACTGATAGGACTTAGTGATTAACTGGCAACTGGGGTGAGTTCCAAAGTAGAGCAAATTTCTTATAGTCTAATGGGGAATTTGCTTTTTTAATGCGTTACTAGGGAATATCCTTCTATTCTTAGTAACAGACAACAGAAATAGCAGTAGTTAAAATTAATAGCAGTTTGTTTTTCGATGAGCAAATGTGAAGGTGTATTTCTAGTCCTCCAAAATGACAACATACTATTAATGGAGACCCGGGCTATTGAATTAGTCTGTTCTATGATGGGTTGTACTTCACATAAGGTGACTGCTGGAACTTACCTATTACTTTTATAAATCAAGCAGGGAAAAGGAAGTGTAAAGGCCCAAATGCATACACATCAGTCACTTTCCTGTCGTTAAAAGACCGACAAAGAATGACAAAGAATATTAATATCACAACCTAGCAGCAAGGGTGACTGGGACATGTTTTATTTCATTTGAATACTTGTCATTCTGAAAACTTTTTGTGTTGTGTTATTGAACAAAAAGGAAACATGCTGGATCATATGATATCTGTATGTTTAGTTTTTGAGGAAGACTCATACCATTTTCCATACAGACTGTTTCACAATACCACTTTTAGGTATTTACTCAAATAATTTAAATATATTGGACCAAAAGAATTATTCACACATTTTCTCCTATGCTCATAGTTCATAATTCACAATAGTCAAGATGTGAAAATGACCTATGTGCCTCTCAACAGTCAACTGAATGAAGAAATGGTGGACTAAGTTATAGCTAATAGAGTGCTGCTCAGTGACTGGGAAAGATGGAGTGGTGTTTGTGAAAATAAACAGGTGGATCTCAAGATGATTACAGTAAGTATAAGAAGCCAGAAAATGAAAAAGAGCTATCACAGGGCTTCATTCACTAGGGGACTATAAATAATCAAAAAAATCAAAGTGATGAAACACAACAAAAACAATACTTAAGTAACGCTTAGACTCTGAAAAAGCACAGTGGTTACCAGAGAGAATAAGAGAGAAGAAGGAGGGTTCAGGGAAGGAGTATGATAGGATTTGAACAGGCATTAGAGTTTCAGTGGAGGGTGAATGAAGCATGTGTAGGTATAATTACAAAAAAAAATTGTTGTTTTGTCAACAATTGGAAAATCTATAAAATTTGATGAAAAAAGAAAAGGGATGTTGGATGGATATTTTTGTAACCAAAAAGAAAAAGTATACTGAAAGAATATTAGCAATAAGACAGAGAAGGAGGCATAAGAAGTAATGCGTTTATTGTTGGATATATAGAAATTGTCATACTGTTGGTATTTAGGAACACATAATCGATATTGGTTAGGTGTAGGAAATCCAATGGACAATTCATCTCTTGAATTATAAAGAGTTTGCTAAGTTGCCTTAGGCGACATCTAATGATCCAAAGTTGGCAAGTAAGCCAATAAGCATCCTTGCTCTTAAACCTAAAAGTAGGTATAAATTGTGATAATGGAGGCAGATACAACTACAAAATTCAAGTATATTTCTACACCTCTCCAAAGGGTTTTGTTTTTATTGGATTTTAATGAATTTGCAAATATTCTCAAATATAAATCAAGCTGGGGTCTTCTTAGGATAAAACATGGTATCTAACTCAATTTATTAAAGGCATATTATTCCTTTAGATGGTTGAGATATGTGTACTTTTTCTACTTTTTCTTATTTATTTATTTTTTAAATATTATTTATTTTATTCTTTAGATCACAACCTCTGTAAGTGTTTTTTGGAATACCTCCCCTCCCTTCTCCCTCTGGTGCCCCTTCCATTCTCTCAAACCCCACTCTTTGTTGTCTCCTAGTTTTGCTAAGTTTCTTTCTTTTCTGTGGCTTTGTTCTTTCACTGGGTGAAGGACTGTGTTGTTGGAACCAGGAGAGCCTTGCTGGTAGGTTTTCAGTCTTAAGTTTGCGTTGGGAGGCTAGTCTATATTAATTTGTGATCTGTCCATGTTTTCTTGCTGCAGGTCATCTTCTCCAATACCATCTGCACTGCTTTGCTGCTTTAGGAAGATTTAGGAGTGAGATTTAGGAAGTGTGAGATTTGGTGTGAGATTTAGGAAGTCTTGCCCCCATCCAGTGTTGGTCTAGAAGTTTCTCTGTGAATACAGGTGTCTGTGAATGGCTGTCCATGTTTTCTTGCTGCAGGTCATCTTCTCCAATACCATCTGCACTGCTTTGCTGCTTTACTTTATGGCTCTGGTGTGAGATTTAGGAAGTCTTGCCCCCATCCAGTGTTGGTCTAGAAATTTCTCTGTGAATACAGGTGTCTGTGAATGGCCTTTGAAGATCATCTCTGCCTCAGTTTGCAGTTTTGATGTCGGGCCGATTACCCCATCTTTGGTCTTCCTCTCCTCTCCCATAGTGTGGGGAGGGGGTTGTTGCTCTTCTTGACGGCATCTCCAAAATGAGGTCCTGGGGTCTTTCTGGCCAGGTGAGCACATAAGTCTCTACATGTGTTTTTCTTGTCTCGCATGCACTGGTTCTCTCTGTTGTCCATCTGCTATGTCCATCTCAGGCTTGTGGGCTGGATTTTTTCCATGATCCCTGACCTGTTCTATGATGGGGTTTGTGTTGCACATGTTCTTGATCCTCTGAAGTTTAGCTGGAGTGAGAGTGAAATGGAAAGGGCACCTTTCTTCCTCCCCACCCCCCCTTCTCCTATGCCGGTATCTCCCTGCGCAGGGGCAGGCCTGGATGGCTGAACCTGTGGCCCTCATGCTCCCCGTGGACTAGGAGCAGAGGGCAACATGGCTGCGCAGATCCGGGCTGCAGGTGGCTACCCTGTGCAGCAGCCACCCGCTGGTGGGTGGGGCCATCATAATCCCCACCCCATCCTCCCTCCGGGGCTCACCTGGTTCAGAGAGCTTATCCAGGAACCTTGAGTCCCTTTGCTCCCTGCTGGCAAGGGAGCTTGGACTGCTAGGGACCCAGGTGTCCAGGCAGCCCTTAGGTGGCTGCCTGCTGGTTACCTTTTCTTATTTAAACAAGTATTTTTAAATACCTATTACTAAACTCTGAGCACTGAAATAAAAAAGGGGAATATCCAAAACACACACACACACGCACACACACACACAAACCGTGTTACCTGATAAATGTGACTCAACTCTTAACCCTTTTATAAATCAACATGGAAATAAAAATTAGTACCTATTCCCTTGACATTCACATACTTGCCAAAAGCTTTCAACTTCAAGGCATGTAGCAACAATGCAGAGCTTTGTCTCTGCCATGGATTTGAATTTCTAAGATTTTTAAAACCAAATTAATTTTGTCAGTATCATTTATTTTCCTTTACATCATTGTCTACCCCTAGGTTCTCCCACAACCTTGCCACCTGTGAACCATCATCTTAATCTTCTGTGCCCATTTCACCCCTGTTTTTACTCCCCTCTCCCTGTCTTGTTTGATGCTTCAGTTCTGCTGACAGTTTTAATTTTTTGTCTATTTCCTTGTTTGTTTTCCCTATATCCCACATATTAGTGAGACGATCCACTTTTCTTTCTGCTTATTTCCACTAACATGATTCCTGCTAGCTCTATGTTGCTCCAAATAACATGCTTGTCTTTTTTGACTGATGAATAATATTCCATTGTGTACATATACCAGTTTTCTGATTCATTCATCTATTTGGGGGCTTCTGGGTTTTTTCCATATCTTGGCTATTGTAAATAGTGCTGTGATAAACATCCAAGTACAAGTGTTTTTGTGAATTAGTGTTTTTGTTTCCATTAGGTAGAGTCCCAGTAGTGGGATTGCTGGGACAAATGGTAGTTCCATTTTCAGTAGTTTGAGGGTTCTCCACACACCTTTCCATAGTGGTTAAATCAGTTTGCATTCCCGCAAGTAGTGTAAAAATGTTCCTTTCTCTCCACATGTACAACACCACATGTTGTGGCCTGTAAAATCCAATTATTTTAAAAATCTTTTTCTAAAATGCTTGTTGAAGACCAATGACTATATCATGCATATTTATATCTTATGAAGAACCAAGCCTATAATTATAGAGATGATTTTACAAAGGAAACTATAAGACATAATACAATTTAAAGAAAATATCTAAAGCATAAACTATCATAACACACATATATGTGTGCTTCATACAGAATATTATAGTTCATATTGTTTGAAAATTTTACAACAAAAATGCTTCTGTGTATTACATGTCAATTTTTTGACAAACTATTTTAATCAATTAAATGCAGTTTTGTTCTCTTATAAAGTCCCAATATGAGGTATGTCTTTTGAGCTTAACTGAAACACCCAAATTCTATTTGTTGCCTTATCAAATTCTGGAACTAGATGAAATTTTACCTTAAACTTTTTCTTGTTGGAATGTTTTGTAACTGTTCTAGAATCAAATAAAAATACAGAGTTATTGACAACAGACTTAGAACTAATTTTCAAACACCATTTAAGAAGTTTCTATGAATGAGCTGAATATAAAAATGTATGTGTATATATAAAAATGAACTCCATAACTTAGGAGTTCAGCACAAAATATTTCCCATTATACAAGACAGTATTTGCTAACTTTCCATTCCATTACAGTTGACTTTACTAATATTAGCCAATCTGACTACCCCTTAAAACATCAATATAATCCTCTTTTCCTGGTAATTCAGTTCCACCAGTCTTCTTAATAATATAATCTCTTGGTAACATCATATTCTAAGCTTTAATGATCAGTATTTAAGGAATTAAATAGAATCCCCATGTAAAATCCCTGGTATAATTTGTAGCAGTAGTGTGCTTTAATTGCTATATAATTTCCTCCCTAAGTAAATTCTTTATAATCCTTAGGACCACATTTCTAAATCCTTAGGACTCTGCCTTTTGGAAAAGGATAATATATTTTATATTAAATAGCTTTCCCTTAAATAAACGATCAAGCTACATAAAATAGAAAAGGTTAAGAGAAAAATATTTTATTGTACTCAATTATCTGTCTTGTTTATCCCTTACATAATTTATTTGAAAATTTTTTCACTTCCTCAAATACATAGTTACTTTTATTTAGGTTAACATTGTTGATAAATTCCATACTTTGGTTTCAAACCTTGTATCTAAAACCATTGATCAAAAATCTACTGCTTTGTGTTAAGGAAATGAATATAGCAAACATAATTAATTTTTCTTAGCTAATAAATGACTTCATAATATCACTATGCTGCAGTTTTATGTAATAACTATGCATATAGATTAAGAAGATGTTAGGAAACCTTAGGTAACTTCATTCCATCTACAAAAGTTTGTATTTAAAAAAATTTTTTAAGTGTATTTCTAGTATATTTTTTCTTTTGATATAAAATTAAAACTCAGAATATTTCAATCAAGTGCCTTGATACTGGATTTAGTATACTGGCATGTAAATTTATAAATGAAATGATAGCTTATGCTTTAGATATTTACTTTATATTAAACACACAGATTAATGAGAAAATGTTCATTTTCTGCCAATTTTTGTCTTATGTATCATTAATTTGGTTTACTAGAATGGAATATTAATGAGATTTGTCAATTTATCTATTGCTGCATTTTTCGTTTATGTTAAGATCTTTACCTTTCAAATAGTTTTATCAATAGTCTCCACATTTCAAGCATGTTCTGATTTTTATCAGAAGCATATTAGTCACATGTTTGATTTTGAATGTTCAAAAGATCCTTGCCTTGTCGTTCAAAAGAAGACTCCAGAAAAAATTAACTAGTCACATATAATAATCTATTACACTGTAGATGAAGAAAAAAACATGCAAAAATGCAAGAAGTTAACATAGTACACAGCTTCTAAGAGGACTAATTTGTCTTAGGAGAGCACAATATAAGAAAAACTGTCAGCTGAGGACAGTACTTGGATTTTGCTGCAGCATGTTTTTATATTTCATTTTGAATCTGTTTCTATAATTGGAAGTGAAAACTATCAGTGCTCAGAATTCTCCTCTGGACACATATTTTTTTGACATTCATGTTCATTCTACCTGAACGACATGGTTTCACTTCTGTTACCGCAATCCTGGCAAATGACTTTCAGAGAATTCATCTTTCATTAGGTCTGAAACATGATGTTTTAAAGTATTTTGAGAAAAAAATGTTTTATTTATAGTTTCATTTAGTGCAAAATGTGTCATTTTTTGGAGTCATTTAACAGAAATGGTTCTAGCATATTTTTTGTTTTCAGAAATTCTCTCAATGCTTTTCAATTACTTCTCTAATTATGAATCGTCCTATACAAGATCATTGCTAAAGGAAACAATTTAATGTTATTAGAATTCAAGGATCCAAATGGGGAACTCCATAATCAGCAAATCAAGAATTGTACATAAAGTTATATTTTTCATGCATATAGAGTACATTTTTTAAGCCTTTCAAATGAAACCATATAAATGAGACAACTGAATAAGGTACCCTTCTGAGTTGAGTCAGTGATTGTGTAATCACACAGCTTTTATATCACTAAATGTATGCTTGAAGAAAACCCAATACCTTGAAAAAATACTGTGCTTGGGCATAGGTTATGTTGTGCAGACATTTTCTAAAAGTTGACTGGAGAGCAAGTTACAGACTTCATAATATTAAAGCATATGCAACTTTTCTCTCAGTGCAGAGAAGAGGAAAAATGAAGTCATCATATAACTAATATTACAAGCTGGAACTGATGAAAAAATCAAGAATTTTGAATGGTTCTACCATGTTTTTCAAGTTGGGATTTTAATACCATTTTAACACTGAATTTTCCTTCTGTCAGCATCCTCAATCATTAACTATATAGATATAGAATAAAGGAATAATTGCCACATTTGAAAATCTGAAAAACTTTCATACAAAATTTTGATGACTTGAAATAGTGTAGACCACATATTAATTATAAGTATGGTTACCACTACAATTTAATTAGAAAGAACTAGCAAATACATAATTGCAAACAAATATAGATCCTTTTTTAAAACAACTGTTGACCTAATATGATATATTTTCAAGATAAATATTTGTTGTGAGTGATCTTATATTTTTTTCATTATTTTTACATTGAGTTAACAGTGGCTTACATTTTTGTTTGTATTTTGGAAATACAGGATTCTACCACCAGGTATTGTTACTATAGTGTACTCAACTCCTAATTACCAAAGCCCATCACCATCACCATATTCCTTCCCTCTTTATCCTCACACACCATCTAGTCCTCTCCTCTTTAGATGCCACAATTTTAAAGTTAACTTTCAATGGTTACTTTTAAAGCTTACGTTTATCTGATCCTTAGTTTGGTTTCATTATATTCCACATAAAAGTGACATCATTTGGTATTTATTTTTCTCTTTCAGACTTTATTCACAGCATAATCCTTCCAAATCCATCCATGTTTCTCCACAGATGACATGAGTTAATCTGTTTTGATCAAAGTAATTTGTATGACTTTCCTTTATTGGACAGTGGCAAATATGACTGGATGTTCTGCTATTTCACTTATACTCTAGAGGGCCGGACACTGTGGCTCGTGCCTGTAAGCTTCAGCTTATGAAGCGGCTGGGGCTAGGGATTGCAGTTCGAGTCCTGCCTGGGGCCCGTAGCGAGACCTTGTTCCAAAACAATAGCTGGGCGTGGTGGTGCGCGCCTGTTATCCCAGCTACCTGGGAAGCTGAGGCTGGGGATTGCTTGAGCCTGTGGTGCCCTGGGCAACGAGAGCCTGTGGTTCCACGAGCAAAAATAGCAAGCCCTAGTCTCAAAAAAAGACAAAAACAAAAACAAACAATTATACTCCAGAAAGCATCAGGAATGGAGTTACAGAGATTTTATTTATGGTTCTCTGCAGGAATCTATCAGTATATCTTGGATCATCTTAAACATTACACTGTATGTATAGGCCAAGGATAAAAATTACAGAAAGACAACATAATGGGAGAGTTATATACCTCTGACCTCCTTATATCTTAGGATTTGGTCAAATTTTTGTATCATGGGAAGATGCAACACTGAAATGACACTGAAGTACATTTGGAATGCCAAGAGTTTATAAATCTTTTTTACACTTTTCCCTCATGGGATGGAAATTACTATTTGATCAAAGGTAAAACTTGTTAAGAATTTTTAAACTTATCTCTCTGGCCCACATTATCATATTATCATGGTACTGCAAGCAGCTATAATTATTTGGAAAATGATTTGAACAAGTAGGAAAACAACAATGAGAGACAGAAATTTTCAGCAGTTATTGTAGGGACAGGAAATATCATCTCACCTAAGATGGAAAAATGTTGCCCCATTCCCTTTCCTGAAAGATGAGTGTACATCTGACTCAGGGATATTACCTGGATAGTCAACCATGACAGAGAAGGTGAGCTGCTTCATTCTGCTATAAAATCTTCCTCTTACTTGCTGCAACCACATACTCCCCTCTATACCACATTAGTAATACATACCAATAAATAAAACTAAAGAAAAGAAAAACCTTCTTCTTTTCCTTTTGAAAAGAACTCAAACATAAACTTTCATAATATCAAGAACTTAATAGCACAACTAGCTACTAAGTACTTGACATATGTCTAGTCCAAATTGAAATGTGTTATTTCAATTAAAAAAAATGTCAACACAAATTGAAATGTACTTTAAATGTAAAATTCACGTGGAGTTTCAAGGTTGAGTATAACACAAGACTGAAATAATAATTTGAACATTTACTAGAAGTTGAAATGGTTACATTTTTGATATATGGAGTTAAATAAAAATGTATCATTAAAATTAACATAAATTCACATGGATTTTGAAGGTTGAGTATAACACAAAACTAAAATAATAATTTGAACATTTACTAGAAGTTGAAATGGTTACATTTTTGATATATGGAGTTAAATAAAATATATCATTAAAATTATTGTTTCTTTGCATTTTCAGTGTATCAATTAAAAAAACAGTATTATTGGACAGAGCAATAATAGATAATACTAACTTGTCCTGAAAACATTGTATTACCCATTTAGAATTCCTTTCAGGTCCTTGGGGCATGTTCCTGGGAAAACTTTAGAACCAAATCTCACTAGAGTGTAAAATGGATTTTGGAGACGAGTCAAAGTCATTTTTAGCTAGGCTTATTAAGAGGAGTGGTGTTAAAACTGGTAGCACCTTGTGGGTCAAAAATAATATTCAGCAAAAATTTTGCATCTTCTAATTTTGCTTGACTAGATTGTAATATATCTCTTCAGACTTGAATTTTTTTCTATATAATGAGAAAACACTATCCTATTTTGAAAGCTCCTTCAGATCTCAGTAATTTTGTAAATATTTCACATTACCCTTAATAGTATAAGAGTATAGAATTAGTTCTGGAATTCACTGAACTAGCTAAAGAATTATTTTAGACATGTTCAGACCCATTGATGGAACTATTCGCTATTGAAAAATACTTTGTCATGACATAAGTAAATAAACTAAGGTGGTATTTCTTATTCTTTACTTTTGATTTCACTGGTAACTTTCTTTGTAAAAGAAATAAATGGATGCATAAAGCTTTCCTTATACTCAAATACTATACTTACTCATTCTCATAATTACCCTTTAGACTTCATGAACTGGTACCTACATTTTTTTTTGTTTCTTACAAGTATTATGATTAAAAAGGTTTTCTTTACATTTAATTTATTGAGCCTGTGTAGTTATATTCCTACTTGTCATACATTTTGATAATTGCTTCTTTGATGTCTATAAACTATATTTATCTATAAATGCTTCAGTGAGAAGTGAAATATAATCATTTTAATTGGTATTTAGAGAAAGGCTTTCAAGGTAGGTGAACAGATTTATAAAGGTAATAAATCCTTTGGTCTTTCTCCATGTGGTTCTGGCAGAGTTTACAATAGGAAAATAAATAAAATTCTTTCATTGCAAATATATCTGTTATGTCTCTGAGCAGGAATGTGTTTTTTAATACAATACTGAATGTGCATATGCTGTTGCAGTCAAATAACCTAAGTGTAAAAATATATTCAGTCATAACCTCAAATGCTCTGAAGTTTCCCCTCCATTTTCAATGCAGTTTACTACAATCACATTTCTAAAGGATTCTTAAAAAAATTAAGAATGTATTTCTCACATATTCTAGGTATGGTTTATGGGTTTTGGACTGATGCAAAGTATTTTCATATTGCCTTCAATGGATAACATGAGTCTACACTAAATAAGAATGATTGAAGCCATTAGTCAGTGAATTAATTTATTACACATTATATAAGTATTAATTATAGAGCAGTGATATTCTATTTGTGACCTGGGAATGTCTAATCTAAAATATCAACTTCAGTTCTATTTGTGATAATTAAGCAATTTGGGAAAACAACTTTTGGCAACAGTAGGGGTTCACTCAATATTCTTTGAATAAATGAACCCTGAAATATGTTGTAATAAGAAAATAACAAACATCTATTAAGCTGTTGTTCTGTATGAGACAGTGTATAAGACCATGATGTCATTTAACACTCACAAAAATTCTAGAAGTTACATATTACCTACCCCAGTTTGAGTGATGAAGAAAGGGGACTCAGAGAAGCTGGATAATGTGCTATGGCCATGTAGCTAGTAAAATATGGTGAACTTAGTTCGAAGAATTTTGAGGACCATTCTATGAGACCACCTTATAGTGCCATCTTAGCACCATGATGTTCTGAACTTGGTCATATGTTAGGATACATTCAGGTAGGGTCTAGCTGACTGTACATCACATTGTCATTAAGGGGAGCTGAGATTGGAAAGGGATCACCAACATGAAGAAGGCAATGGAGGACTCACTCAGCCAGGCATTATTGATGGCTGTCCCACCATCAAAGCACCCACACAGCACTTTACCCTAGGCGATGGACAATCATACACAGAGCACTTTTATAACAAAATCTTGTGGCTCCAAAGTTTGTGTCTCTTTCATTAATTTTGTTTAATGATTTTCATATCTTATTATTAAAAATTTTAAGTAATTTTATACACTATTTTAGAGGCATCAAAAATTAATTCCATCTCACTGTCAAAGATTTTAAAAATGAAGCATACATTCAAATGCAGTCTGTTTGAAAATGCAATGCTCCATATTTTAGTTACCTATTATATATTTCCCCCTTTTTCTTAGCATTTGTGAAATTAACCTGTGAAATAGTTTAAGGCATCATGTCTGACACATAAATGAATTTGACAAAACTATTCATATTGATGCCACTTAAAAATAATTATTAGTACTGTCAATAACATGTGCATTCAGCTAAATTAGATTGTGTGTGTATGTGTCTTTAAAAAAGAAAGTCATTGTCTAATCGGTAAGTACCAGAAACAGAACAACAGAATATTCATTCGTCTCGGGGAAACAAATAAGAATTGCAGAAATAATTATAGTTCCAAACCTTTTTTGCAAAGATGAATTATGTTACAAGGGCTAATGTACCAAGAGACCTATAGCTTGTTGGAAAACAATTTCTTGACTCTTCTCAGCAAGATAAAAGAAGTGTGGTTAAAATTGGTAGAATGTGTGATGTCTGAAAATAAATTCCATTATTTTAAGAAATGCTGCACTAGCATAGCTCTTCATTGCAGAGAAAGAGAGTAGGAGAAAGTTCTGAACAATTGAAAAATGTAATTCAGACAATGCTGATTTTAAAAATTTTAGAAAAACTTGAAATTAATTATTTTGCTTACATTATTAAGAAAGATACGTTTTAAAAATCACAATTAAATACATTCAAAATATTCTTTTATTTAAGGGTAATACTACATACAGTACTACAATAAACAATAAAAATGAATTTGAAGCATCAGTCCTTTTTATTTTTGTATATATAGAATATCCTATATATATATAGTCCATAAAAATGATTTGTTTTTTTTGTAGAGCTGAGGTTAGAGGCATCTTAGTCTTACTATTAGTTTAATCTATTCTCAGATCAAGGTTAAAAAACATCAAGAAAATCATCTCATTTAATCCTTAAATCCTTAATATTTTTTTTCTACTTATCTGCTAGAAACTTTGCTTTTATACCTATAAGGGTTATTTTAAGTGCTTAGAGATATTGCTTTAACCAATTCATCCATAATTGTTTCCTATTAAGAATATTGAAAACCAAGAATTGATGCTTAAGGAAAATAAAAATATTAGTGTGTTCAAAGGGCCATAATTTAACTGCAGTTTGCAAATGTGCACAACATCTCCAGAGAATTTAATGCACTTGTGGAGCAAAGTTTTTACATTAATATTTAATATCAGGAAGTTGTAATTAAGAAATTGGTTCATTGCAGATGTACATTTACATTTTTCTACCTCTGGCATATGTAGTAGACACTTAATTTTTAATCAGATCTTTGCTTACTAAGGCATGATTTTCTGACAAAAATGTGAGTTGAGGAAAATGTGATATGTCTCTAACATTTACACTGTCTTTTTTTTCAGTTTGGGTTTTTTTGTTTCTGGTTTTTAGTAACTGAAGTTGTCATAATGACAATGTGAAGCACAAGAGATATTTTGGTAAAACAGAACTTCCATGTTTCATAAAAAGTAAAAGTAAAGAAGTTTTCAAATCCAGACATAAACCTGAAATCATTTCTATTTCTATCTCTTCCCCAATATGCTGATTAAAGACTAAAATACTCACCTTATAATTTTTAAAGAAATTCTGAACTAAGAAAAGTTCCTTCCATATGAGAGCTTAGAATTGAACCAAGCCAAATTTCAAACCTGTAGTTAACATTAATTAGTTGTATGATTTGGGATAAGTTATTTAAACATTTAAGTGCAACAACAATTTTGTCTGAAAAATGGAAAGAATAGTTATCTTATAAAATACCTTTCCATTCAAAAAGGTAAGTAGATATATTGCTTGACAAGGACTTGTTTTCAATAAACAGTAGCTATTTTTACTATTATAAAAATTGCAGTTCAAAAGTATATGTATATATTATTTCACTTTTTAATAAAATGTGAACACTATAAAAAAAGAGACCATGCAACATTTTCCTTCATATTTCTGTCTACAGCATCTGACACATGGCATTTCTGTGATTAGCCTTTTTGTAATGGAAGTGAATGGGTACTTACAGCTAATGAAGTAGAAGCTGAATAAGCAACAAGCACAATTTCTGACAGAGCAGTGCAGACATGGCACTTTAAGTTGAACCACTTTAGTTTTCTGACTTTAGAGGTCTGTGCCCCTAGAAAGTTCTTGTGATTTGAAGGATGTCCTCTCTTGAACAGAGGGTGCAGGGGGATCAGGCAAGCTGCTCCTCTATTGGAGAAGCTAGGGCAACCTAGCTACCTCCATGCAGCCTGGGCCTCCACCCCTACCTCCTATAGGTTGGAATGTGGGGGCCAGAAAACTGCCAATTTGGGAGGGGATCCCCCTCTGGTTTATTCCCACCTCAGCTATTCCTTAGCTTGAATGAGAAAAAACAACCCAGGTGCAGATATACTGGAAAAGACAGAGAAATAAAGGCCCTGACCACACCCATCACCTGTCCAAAAAGACCATGGTCGGAACTCAGAGACACAAGACGCTTTTGGACAAGAGTGAAGACATACTACCAAGAAACACCATCAACATCTCTGGTGCTGGGACTAAACTCCTCATCCAGAGACATTTTCAACCTGAGCAAGGGGTTCCCCCATCTCAATGGGAGAAGAAAGCCACAAAGAAGTGTCAGTTAGAAATGGAGAGAGCCACTCCACACACCAGACTGACAGGAGGTTTGCCGACATGCTCAGAAGGGTCACCTGCTCTAAGGTTATTCATGGATAACTGATGAGCCTGGGCTGCAGTCCCCCGGGAATACAGGACTTCACCCAGGACAAATGCTTCAGAAAAAAACACAAAGAGAACAACAGGCCAACCATCAACCAACAACTGAAAAGGAGAAAGGAACTGGAGTGACCAAAGGGGGGACCATAGGAAGGGGAGGAGAGTGGAGGGGGCAGGACCATGCCCACAAACATGAGCTATGTCAGCTAACAATAAGAAAAATAAAAATAAACAGGCAAATAAGAGTAAGTACTTGTGTTTCAGAGACTGGGTGGGTAAACTTTTCTTCAGTGTTTGAAAGTGTGAAAATTGTTAGCTCTGGGAAAGTCACTTCCTTGGTGATTCTAAATATTTTAATCCATAAAAACAACAGATTTGAACATTATTATTGGTGTTAAAATATTTTCTCAACAGAAGAAACTGTTTTTCAAAAGTAATCTCTGGTGGAATTCCACTATAAAATATTAATAAAACTAAAAATATTGCATGAAATCATGTCTATTTGTCTGTGTTTGTAAGAGAATGGAGGTTTGTGGCCCTCAAGAGAGGCAGAAAACACAGTCCATCAATGCTTTACCCCCACACCTACCCCACCTGCCAACTTGACCATGGACATGAATCTATTGGCTTCTGAGACAACTCTGAGAGCATGGCATAAATCCAATAATCAAAGCTTAAAATAGATAAGATAAACATTATCTTCTCCTGCTTTAATGTTCTATAAAATTGTGTTTATAAGATTCAGGAGAACTTATCTTTTTATCTTGAACCATTTTTGTTTAAATTATGAGACAAAGAATGGGATTAAAGAGAAGGTATTCTCAGTTTTAGTACAATATAGTGAAAGCAAACCAAGAGAGACTGACATAGGACAACGAGCAAGAAGCAGAAACTGGAGCCCCCGGCCTGTGTTCTTAAGTGACTCAAGATAAGACTGAGTCACCCTGAGTTTATATTTACTCTATGTCATTACATTGAAAGCATCATCTTATGTAATCAACCAAGAGAGTTAGAACAGGCATTGTTTAAGTTCATTGTATGACTGAACTGACCGGTTGTTTTGGCCAAATGAACTGAGCTGTTTTTGGGATAATGGGAACACAGCCTGAGAATTAGTGAAAGGCTGGCAGATTTCAGACTTTTCCTAGTCAAGAGAAGGAAGAAGCAAAGGAAGCAATGGTTTAAATATGCAAAGGAATGGCTGATAGGGAAAGATTAGCAGGATGTAATCAGCACCTGCTTAACGTTCCAGGTATTATTCTAATTTCAAGGAAATACATCTTTTTTGAAGGTTGTTTTAAAATAAAGAAATGTAGAACAAAGATGATGTAAAGCAGATAAAGGAAAAGGCTTAAGTTAAGACTGTAAATGAACACTACAGAAACTAATACACAATTCAGCACTAAGAATCATGCATGCTTCATTGTTACTAAACAATATTAATTTTGATCCTGTTTTTTCACATGTAGATTAACACTAACTTTTTAAAATAAAGCTAAAAGAAAAACTGAGTTGTTAGAAAATATGTCATCATACACACACAGACACAAATGCAAAGTGCAAATAGTGTTTTAAAAAAAGAAAATTTCTTTATGAAATTCTCTTATCAGGAAAAGAGGTAGCTGTTTCTCATGAAAGAATTATATAAAGAAAACTTTAGAACACTGCTAAAAGAGATAGAAGAAGACATGAGGAAATTGAAAGACATTCCCTGTTCATGGAATGGAAGAATTAATATCATCAAAATGACCATCCTACCAAAAGCAATCTACAGATTCAATGCAAGCCCAATAAAAATCCAAAAGACATTTTTTGAGGAGATAGAACAAAAATGCATATGGAATAACAAAAGACCTCGAATATCAAAAAGTCTCCTGACCGAAAAAAAGAGAATGGAGGTATTAAAATTCCAAACTTCAAACTATACTACACAGCCATAATAACTAAAACAGCTTGGTACTGGTACAATAACAATCAGACCAATGGAACAGAATTGAGTGCCCGGAAATAAAACCACACATATATACTCAACTAATATCTGACAATGGAGTGAAAAACTTACATTGGAACAAAGATAGCCTCTTCAATAAATGGTGCTGGGAAAATTGGACTAAAATATGCAAAAAATGGACAAGACAACTCCCTTACACCATGTACAAAAATCAATTCAAAACAGATAAAAGACTTAGATGTCAGACCTGAAACCATAACATACATTGAGGAAAACTTGGGCAAGACCCTCCATGAATTCCAATTCAGAAATCCCTTTCTGGAAACATCTACAGATGGCAGAAAAATGAAGGAAACATAAACAGATGGGACTACATCAAACTAAAATGCTTCTGTAGAGCAAAAGAGACAACAGAAAAAACAAAAAGAAGCCCAACCGAATGAGAAAAAATTTTTGCTCTCCACAAGAGTGATAAGGGTTTAATAATGAAGATCCAAAAGGAGCTTATACAACTAAACAAAAACAAAACAAGAAGCCCAATCAAACAATGGGGAGAGCTAAAAAGACACTTCTCCAAAGAGGAAATGTTTACTGCAGCTAAAAAGACACTTCTCCAAAGAGGAAATCATATTAGCAGCAACAAGTCAAAACTATTTATAATTGCAAGGACTTGGAAGCAACTTAAATGCCCCAAAACAGATGACTGGATGAAAAAAAAATGTGGTATATATATATATATATCCAATGGACTATTACTCATCAATTAAAAATGACAAATTTGATGATTTTATGATAATATGGCTGTACTTAGAAGAAATCATATTAGCAGCAACAAGTCAAAAGAAAAAAGATAGAAACCAAATGGTTTCACTAATATATGGGATACAGGGAAAAATAAACATCACGAGGAAAAGTCAAAGCAAGCTAACCACCAAACTGAAGCACACAACTTGGAGCAGGGCAGGAAAGGAGGAGAACAATGGGGAGGGTAGAGGGGTGAATCCCTGGGATTACAAAGATGTGAAATTTACATATAAATGAATTTTAAAAATATATTTAAAAAAAAGAAGTAACTGTTTCTAATTAGCCTGGAATTTCATTCTGCTTCAATTTAAGCATGGAACAAAACTATCTTATTTGTTCTCCTAGAACTGTAAAAAATGTAGATTTTTTTAAAATCAATAATTATTGATGAATATTCTTGCATAAACTGGAGTATAAAATATGAAATATCAAATTTTCTAAATGTCATGTAATCAAAATTTCTGTGAAAGGCAACAATATAAATCTCACACACACACCCGTATCTTTGACAAACAAAATCAAGATCACAGAAGTGAGGGATAGATATAGTTTTGTGATATGTGTAAAATTAGGACACTTTTAGATAAAATCAAAAAGGAAATACCATGATATTGTGAGTTATTATCAATTACAATATATTTATGAGTGGCAGTAAGAAAAAATATAGAATTATAAGAACAATATATTATTCTTCACTTGGCTATTTTATATAGCACTCATCTCCTTATTCTTGATTGTAGAATAATATGACTTACATCATTTGGTTACAATTAGCTCTTTACTATTAAATAATACTCATAATATTGCTTCATTCTTTACTGTATTTTTTACTGTAAGTTAATAGTAAGTGACAAGAAACAACAGAATGATTAACTAATATGTGGTAATATGTGCCAAGACACATTATCATTAATTTCCTTGACTATAAAGAGAATCCTTTTGAAGTCCAAGCAAAAATATCAAGTTAACTACGAGGGGATAAATTAACCTGGATTCAAAGTCAAAAGAATTTCCATGCTGGAAAGCAATTCAAAGATGCCTCTAAATGTCACTGGGAAAAATGAACTCAGATTGTGGTAAGGATAGAGTAGCCTTTATCTGTACCACAAGCTGACTGTCCTATAAATAATTACTATAACAAATAACCAATAAAACAATTTGAAGGCCGGTTAGAATTCTCAAAAACAGGTAGACATGGTCCATTCAATCCATAAAAGAATTAAATGGCAGAGTCAGATTCACATTTATTTGACTTTGCTTGAAGGAATTTCCCAGTTTTTATGGCACAAAAAAGCTATAATTTAAGCAGATATTGCTGTTTTATCATACCAATGTGCCAAAGAAGATTCTGGTACCACAGATAAGCTGTAAATTGAAGGGAAAATCCTGAGAAGAAAAGACCCATTGGGAGAGAATCCTCAAATTGCCATATAAATCTCTTCAACTCTTTGGCTGACCTTTGAATAAAAAGAAAACTCCAAGAAATCTAGTGGAAAATAACAGCTGCAAACATAAACAAACAAATAAATAAATGCAGATATTCTGTTTCTGTCAACTGCCAGGATAAAATATGGCATCTGAATTTTGTTTTATATACTTCAAGATTCCTACTGAAATTATAGTAAACTATTCTTTTACACTAAATATTTTAAATAGGAATAACAAATAGTTTATAGACTAAGGTAAAAATCAAAATCCTCCAGACTAAAAAGTTTAGCACTAAAGTTTTACATGCTCAAGGCAATAAGTTGGCAATATATTTTGTTTACACCAAAATAATAATCCAACATTCAATAAGATGCTTTTAATAAAACATGTTCAATACTAAAGTTACAAAAAAATAAGAACATGTTGCATATACTTAAAAGTTAAACAGAAACATACAGTATATTAAATAACTCAGTGGATGGGCTTAAGAACTGGTTGATGATGACAAAAGGTCAATAAATTTGGAGACACTAATAAGTTATTTAATTTTGAATAATAAAAGGAAGATATTGAATATAAATATATAAAGAAACCTCAGTGAACTATTAAAAAAATACTAGTAGATTAAAATTTGCACATTTGATGTCCCAGAGAAGAAAAATCAATGGAGTAGAAGTAAAATAATTACTGAAAACATTAAAAATTGTGAAGGACAATAATCTCAGTGATTGGATGTTCAGAAAAATCACAAACCACATACCTACTTAGAAAGCTACAAGTAGATACGTTGTCAGAGAGTTAAAAGTCAATTATAAAGTAATAGAAATCTGAAACCAGAGAAAAAATAATGTCTTACACACAAGGATAAATATTAGCTTTTTCATGAAACATGTTAGAGAGAAAAAAAGTAAAGAAACAACTTTCAACCAGAATTCCATAATCAGCAATTAAATGATTCAAAAATGAAGGCAAAATAACCAATTTCCAGATAGACAAAAGCTAAACAAATATCACTAGGAAAATAGAACCACAAAATCATAGAAGGGAGTTCATTAGGGTAAAGAGGATTAAAGTACATGAAAACAGATATATCAAAAGAAATGAAGAGGGCATGAAATAGTAAAGATGCTGGTGAACACAATGCTTTTTCCCCCATTAATATTTTAAAAATAATACCTAAAACAATATATATTTAAAAATATTTACTAAAGCACTATATATATTATGCTACAACTGTAACTCAAAGGTAGCATTTTATTTGTTAAAATGTCAATCCCAAGTAGACTGTGAGGAGTTATAAACACAGTCTTTAGAGAAACCACTGAAACTATAGGAGGTTTGGCTATAATTCCAACATAGTGATAAAAATAAAGCTTTGAAAAATATTAGTTACGTAAAAAGAAACGGGAAGGAAGAATGTCAGAAGAAAACATTTCAGAAGCAAAATATCAAAAAATTGAATCTAGCAAAATGAAGAGAAATACACTATATAAATATATTATAAGCAAGTGGGTTTTATCTCTGTAAGCCAAATATGACCTAACATTGGAAAATCAGTTGCTATATTTTACCATACTAGTAAAGTACTGGAAAACTCAATAATCCTTTCAATAAGTACAAAGAAGGCATGAGACCCATTTCAGCACTTATTTATGATAAAAACTTGGCAAATGGTAATTTTAAGGAAAGTTCATGTTCCTTTGAAGAGCTGCAGTAGAACAAAAATTTTAGCTATACCTATTAACATATTCCATAACGAAATACTGAATTTTTTCCTAGCAAATTTGTGAACAAGAACATATTATCTATTTTAATCTCTTTTGTTCAACATAAATTTTATTATTCTAGTTAATGTAATAAATCAAAAATAATTGTAAAACTGGACAAAGTAAAATAAAATCCATAAAAATTTGAAAGGAAAGAGCAAAAACAGCTTTATTCACTAAATAAGACTGTTTATTTAGATTATCCTAAAAAGTATATCACTAGAATTAAAATGTAAACTTAAGAAGGCTATTTGATGCAGTCAAGAAAACAAAATTCACTTATAATTCTATGCATTAATCAAAAATTATAAGATAAATTTCAAAAATTCCATTGATTATGACAAGGAAATACATTAAATAGTAGAAATACATTTAAGAAAATACATAAAATTTAGGGGGAGAGCAAAATTGTGCTCTTTGGAACCTGGATATTTTCCACATGCTTAATATTCTTTTTATTCACTTACATCATTTTTAATAGTGCCTTCACACTCCTTGAAAACAAATAACAATTTTCTTATCAGTATCTCATTCTCCTAGTGAACAGGGATATCTCTAACAGATGTTACTTGTTTATAAGTTATATATTATATAAACATGTTTATAGTTATAAGGTTGCATAAATCTTAAGCACATGGCAGATTCGTTTGAAGATGAGGCAGCCATATGTTTACGAGGACAGCTGTGTTCATTTTCTATTGCTGCATAACAAATTACCATAAACTTAGCAACTTAAAACAGCACATTTAGTATGTCACTGTTTCCATGGCCAGGCATCCATGCATGGATATGTTGGTTTCTCTGTTTCAGGTCTTCTCACAAGTTGCAGCCAATATAGTTGAGTCATCTCAATGCTCAGCAGGGGGAGGATCCACCAGCCAGCTCATTTGGTTTGTTGACAGAGCCTCTTGTGTTATAGAAGCACACACAATTTTCTATTATTTTCTATCATTTCTATCATTTCTTCAAGATTATCTTCTTACTCCATACCGTTAAGGATGAGTCTTTTGTATACAAAATAAATTGGTAGCATGAAACATTCTTAATAAAATTGTTCATAAAACACAATCTCTGAGATTGTCTTATCTTCTACTTTTTTATATATAATTGGTTTTATATATTGTTTTTCTATCTTTTCTATATGTTAAAGTGCAGATTTTCTCATAGCAGCAATAGTGGTTGCTTTTTGAGAGCCATGTTGAAGATGGTTCCTTTCTTACACTACTCCTTTCTTACACTACTGTGCAGGGGAGTGCTCCTAGGGATTCTTGTATTTGTCTCTTTCAATTAAAAGTGTAAGGGGGGTGTTATCAATCCCATGACCACCTCTAGAGCAAGAGTTGTTCACCCAGCAATAGTCATCTGAACAGCCTTGGGGTGAATCAGTGGTACATCTTTCTGTGATAATCTCTTGATGAGCTGGATAACTAAATCTCCAATAATGTTATGGGATAATCTTAAACTTGGCATTTTCCCCAAAAGTATACATTCCTAGACTGTCTTTCTGATTTTATATAGTATGTGAGAATTGATTTAGTAAAATTAAGGAATAGCAGAAACATTAACATTGGAGTAGCTCAGTTAATATTGAAGTTCTATAGACAGTGAAAACAACATTGTTAGAGGAACAGGGACAATAATGTGATAAGTATATATATACATATATATATAAGTATATATATGTGTGTACATATGCATATATATGGCTATATATTATACATAGCAACTTATAGTTAAGTTCCCATTAAGATTACATTTTGTCTACATAAGCTGTCCAATTACTAAGCTGTTAATGACCTTGGTCTACTCTCATAAAGGTACTGGATGAACATTTTGCTGTAGATGCTCTGAGCCTTTTTCTCCTATGTACATGAAACTTTTTACAATGACTAAATTCATGATATGGTAGACATGATAGTGATTATCTGACATCTTGTATCTAGATCCTACACATTTTGAGATTTATTTAAAATGATGTGCTTCTGTACAAGCAATCAATATGATAGAATTGATATTGTGTCCTGCCATGATTACAGCCTGGGAACTACGCTATCCTTACAACTTGGATAGTTCACCATTTTAAAATTCTTTCTTTTTCATTTATGCTGAGAAATCTTCATGTTTCTCCTCTTTTTCATCACTATCATCATTCATTGTTGATCAAATCATTATTTTCTTGCTCGCTGTTGATCTGGATGTAGTATTTTAATTGGATATGGTCTTTCTGCTTTGCCCTCCTGTTTGCAATTTTTTTCCTTTGCAATTTTTTATAAAGCTTCATTTTCCATAATGATTAATAATTTTGGTATTCCTGGTGATAGTAGACCATTTAATTACTCTCTGTAGTTGTTCCTATCATTTATGTATTTTAATAAGAAGTTTGGAAAGCATTTATTTATTACTCTGGAGATATTGTATATATACATATATATGATTTTTGCTTTTCTCCTCTTTGTTTTAAAATTATATTCTTTATTCTTCAACAGTCTATACTATCACTTATAAAATAGTTTTAAAATTCTCAATTGTATTATTACTCCCACAACTATACATGGGAATTAGGACATTTTTCTCTAAGATCCAAATGATATTTGTCTTTATGGCTCAAGAAGCAAAATTAAGCAATGTTCTGGTCAAAATGTTAATAATCCTCATACTTCAATAGGCAAAATCCATCTTAATTCATAAACCATAAAAGAATGTAGAATATTCAATCTATGTGCTAACCTCCAGAACCATTATTCTTTAATGTTAGCCTATTAAATAATAGAGTGGTTTTCATTAGAAAAATTTAATTTTTGTTCTGTGTAGCTCTTACATTTACATTTCCTTATAAATGTAAACTTATACTAGCCTATCATTCAGAAGTTCTTTATCAGATATTTTTTTTAAAAAAGAGAAACCAAAATCCACAGAAGAATCCTCCGAAGAATCACAGAAATAATTTTTTACATTTATTTATAATAATGCCAATCTAGAAACAAAGTAAATATCCATCAGTTTTCTTGATTTAAAGTTGTTATGTATTCATTCAATAAAATGCTCCACAGTCATAAAAATTAGCATACTTCTGATGTATAGCAACATAGATTTCAAAACCCTTGTGTTGAGCTGACACATAATGTTACATTACTTTCCTGAAGTCAAAGAAAAGGTAACATAAGTCTACATTAATAGAAATTGATTATGAAAGTGTTTACTTACAGAGATTAGGAATTGATAGTATTGATCTCATTTGATCAATCAATAAAAAGGCAGTAATATCTACTTTCATCACTTCTATTGAGCATCATGCTATTCTAGTGATTGGATAAGAGAAAGGAAATAAACCACATAAAATCAAGAGGGAATAAGCAAAAAAGTCCTCATTCATTAAATTATTACAAGTCAAAATGGACAATATAATTCATAAATTTTAATGCAAAAGTCAATTCACTTTCTGAGAGTTCTGCTGTTTGCACTGAATCATTTAAATGAAGCCTTTCTTCTTGGCCCATGGTTCTTATCTAAGAGTTGGATACTTAATGTGCAATATTCAACACACAGGAACTGAGAATTTAACTGCTAATATTACTGTCAGTAACACTGAAGGGTGATTAGCATAGAGGCTATTGGACTACCCATTAAGATTAGCCATTAAACATACCAAGGGCAAAATTATCATATAAAATCTTAGAAAATGGTCTTACTCATTTTACATCTGGGAGACAATTGTTCAGACACTTAAGTTAATTATGTAGTATGAAATATATTGTTTATGGGTAATATTGAATGATCAATAGAACTATGTAGAAAATTCTATTTTCCATTTACATTAAATAATATATACCAATAATAAATTAAGTCATGTATTTTATGCCTAAACTATATATGATTCTGGAACTGCAGGGTTGGTTATACCCTGGGGACCACCCTATCTGGCTAAATCCTTGTTATTTTAATCTTACAGTGAAGAGATAATTTTGGATTTGCTTTTGCCCTCAATTTTAAATGATCTACACCTTAATATTCTCCTTGTTTTATATATGTACACAATGATTACACCTATCCCCTTGATGGCTGTACAAGTATCATCTAGCATGGAAACTGCTATATCTAAGTATTGCCATGAAACAGGGTTGAGGTACTGTATGACACATTACTTAGCAGAACTGGGTATCATTCAGAATGAGAGAGACTTTGCATCTGGCTTTATTTGGCCAACCCAAATTTATGAATGAAGAAGGAATCAAACTGCCCGCCCAAACATGCTAATGTAATGAGATGATATAATGGGTAGCTCATCAGGCATGCTTAGCTGATGCCTGTTTCCATGAAGTTTCTAGTACCTTCCTGGGATAGTACTAAATAGTCCCTTTAACATTTAGTGTCCTATCTAAGTGTCTACAGAAGTGTCACCTGAGAAATTGTTACATATTCAATTTTTTGGACTATATTCAGACATAATGAATCAGAAACTGTAAGTATGGGGTCCAGTGGTCTTTTATTTTACAAATTCTGTAGATGATTGGGGTGTTTACTAAGGTCAGAGAACAGTACATTAGATCAATTATCCTTTCTTGCTAAAAGACTTCTCAGAACTACAAATGCTAACGTACCCCGAGAATTTCTGTAATATTATCTTCAGCTTCCAAAAAATATTCAATCATGGTAACTTTTTCTGTAGAAGCATAGCTTGAGGCTTTATGTTGCATGAAGTAATCTTAATAAGACAGAGTTTAAGAGCATGCTCTTTCAACAGGGATATAGTTCAAAGCCATGTCTAATGATAGTTCCTTTCTTTTGTTCAAACAAAAGGCATATAATTGAATACACATATGGAGAAACCTGACTGTTTCTATCAAAAGTGAAAATTTTTGAACTGAATGGATGAATTAATTCTTTGAGGTAATTAATACTAAATTTTAGTTTTTTGAAAAAAGTTTATCTTATAGTTAAATAATTTTAAATTCTTAAAATGTGTCAACATATTTTTACTTGACCTCTATTGTCATTTTCTTCATTTTGTAACTTGACAGAAATGATCAAAAGTGAGGCAAATTAGATTTCTAATTAAAGAAATAGGGTATGACAGTTTATTGAATTTCCTAGCTAATCCAAAGCTTAATTTTAACCGTTAGATTCAAATAAGCATTTAGCTGCATTGTATTCATGTTTAAGCTGTAGAGAATCTAAAAAATGAAATACAGATTTACTTCTACTATGTTCCCACCATTTCAATGTCTATGAGTCTCAGTTGGAGTTTGTCAGTATTCCAGGTTTTAAATAAGAAGATATCTGCATATTTGCTCTAAATGATATTCTAGTAAGTTCTTAAATTTTAACTATGTCACATAAAAGTCACAATTTGAGATGAGAACTGAATGAGTTTCTATTCAAAACCAGTTCTAAAATCAGTGCATCTTTGTAAAGGCACTAAGATCATTTTTCCACATTTCACAAGCTTTAAAAACTCATAGTTCTTCTTCCATGAAACCTCCTTTACCAGTCAAACAATTAGAAATAATGAAAATAGCATATCAAATCATTTACCAGTGAGAAAACATAAAGTCAATCAAACTAACTGATTGATCATTTCATTTCTCAAAAAGACAAATTTGCAATTCATCATAATCCTCATCATAACCACAATTTAGTTATTAATAGCTTATAATATGCCAAAACTCAAATTCAACAGGTTAGATAATTTAGAGTAAGTTCCTTTTCATGTAACTTATCTGTATGTATTTTCAAACAAAAGCAAAAGACTTGAAAAATCTAATCATTAATGGAAACTTGGTAAAATAAAATTAGCAGATGTTTAGAATAAAATTCCTTTTGGAAACATCATAATATGCTCATTTTGTTTAGCTAGATCTTGGTTAGAAATTTAATCAAAGCCACAAGCTTCAAACCTTAGTTTTTTAAAAAAGTACTTAAAGGAATGGAAAATTGTTGACACAAAGGTTTCAGGGATGTTTCACAGACATTTTCCTTGAAGACACAAGGCATGTACCTATTAAACCAAAGATTGTTAGATGCCATTGATGTCAGTGTTTTGAGACTGAGTCTAACAGGACCTATTAGTGTGAGAAGAGCACTTCACTAAAAAAAAAAAAAAAAAAAAACAAAAGTGCAATTCTGATCTCAATGCGGCCATGATTTTGAAGTCTGAAATTTCTTTCAGTGACATATTCCTTATTAATAAAAAACATGCAGTTGGACCAAATACTTTCTCAGAACACATTTTTATCAACAATTCTATCACACCTTTCATCATTGCCACCTGTGTTCTTTAATATCTCTAGGAGAATGTGTAATTGTAAATGGAGAAATTTTCAGAAGTAATTCCCTCAGAATCAAATAAGATACAGCAACATGTTCTTCCTCCAGTTCTGAGTAGTGTAGAAGCACCATGTTTACCAGGGATAACCCACCACACACTGAATGGTAAGCCATTCCCTGCAAGTAGACCCTGCCAGCTCTTAAGTAGTATTTATATTTGATGCACTTTTGTGAACAGATAACAGAAAGTTGAGAAGATATGAGGAAAGCAGGAAATTTAGATAGGCAGTGTTAGTCTTAAAAAGCCTTTAGGCTTTTTCTTTTTCTGTAGTACTATGTCTTTCTTTCTTTTGAAAAATGTTTTGATAGCATTTAATTCCAGTTTAGTGGGTAACTGAGAAATGTTAGATAAATTAGTATTAACTGAATGTACATAGCAATGATATTTTAAATAAAAACACCAGATTATCTCCAGGAAGTCATCTGACCTCTACAGAGTCTTTGAAATTAAGAGAAGTATATTAAACTTTCCCCACTGGCATATCAAGAGGGCTAGCAAATCCCCTCATTTAATGTACTTAACAATATAAAAGCTGTACAAATGTTAAATAGAAATATATAAAGTTTTTGTAAATCCAAAGTAAATACTTAAAGTGAGAAAATTCAACATCAAAGAAGCAGGTTTAATCATCAGGGGTAAAATACTCAGAGGGATATTTTTTCATCTTTTTTTTTTATTCTATTGCTTCTTTCTTTTAAATTAGTGTAAATGTCAATGGGACTTTGCCATTGATTCTATTATTTTAACTTTGGTATAAAAGATTTCTAATAGAAGATTTTAGCTTTTGTCTCAAACTCATAAATGGAAACTATTGGCACATAAAGTGATTCAGCTTTTTCACATCAGGAAAAAGGAAATAATTCTCTAGAAATACTGCAGATGACATAAATTTGAACATAGCAATCCTCACTAGAAGTTGTATAGATTAAACTTAAAATTGATTTTTAAAAATAAAAAACCACACTTATACTAGAAAAACCCAAATATATCTATGATATCAATCACCATTTCATGTGGTTCCAAGTATTATAAAATTCAAATCAATTAGAAATGACTTCACAACACTTGTCATTTTATAATTTCAGAAAAGTTATGGGGCGCATACAGGAAGTTTGACAGTTCCACTTCTCTGCTTCACCATATGATTCATCATTTACTTACTTAAACTCTTTCCTGTCATCAAATTCAATAGAAAGAAGGGACAGAGAAGGGCAGAATCTCTCCTCTCAAGGAAAGTTCCTGAGATTTTCACAAGAAATTTTTGTATGATTTCTTTTGATCAAAACTTAATCTCACTGTTATATGGTTGAGAAAAATAACTTCTATTCTGAATGACCAGATTCCCATATTGAGTGGCAATAGCTCCTTCTAAGGGAAAAGAGAATGGTTATTTGAGACATTTAGATAAGTGATACTTATTAATAACTAATTTGCATCTTTTCTAAAGTTATTTGAGCATGTCTTTTCAACTTAAATTGGTAAGGAATTATTGTGAACCTATTACAATGCAAGGAATTCTATTCAGTGCTGTGAAGGATGTAAAAGTACATAGCTCATTTTAACATCAGGAGCATATATTTCTATGAATTTTATAAAACACAATCATGATGGAAGTATCCTAATTCAATGCTTGTTTAGTAAGAGAAATGCTATGCTATTTATTATCAGTCAAGGAAATATTATAACTGGTGGAAATATTAATTAAAATGTGGGTAGGAATTCCACTATTGTCAATAAAATAGAGTACATATGTGGATTGATTTCCCTTACAGCCTTTATGTCTCAGGTATTTTCATTCCATTACCAAAATTGGCAAAAAGAAGCCCCAAAATGTAAAAATAAAAGCATTATTCTCAATCTCTTTTCTCTTTTCTTTTCCTTGCCTTGTTGAAATCTGTTTTCCTCTGAGACCACTTATTTCCCACAGAACCCATACATTGTATGAAGAGCCTTCCAGCTCCCATCACTTTATGTATTTGTGTACCATTTCTAGCTCACTATTCTTTTTTCCTCATGCAAAAGTCCTTCCTCTTTAATAGACTAATCTCAAAACTATACCTCTTCTTTATTATTAACCAACTTCTCAACCTCTCCCTAGTCTCTATGAACTTTGATATCTGCCTTAAAGACTTTCTCTACATTGCCTTAGGTAACTGTTATATCCATGTGTTTCAGAAACTCAGCTTCAAAGTTATCTCCTAGATTTTTTTTTAATATGAAAGCTTTAAGATTTAATAACCAAAAGGTCTTCAATTAGGGCTGAACTCAAGCCTCAGTTCCAATGTCATCTCCATTCTGTTTATGGACTAAGTTACTCATAGTATTCTGCCACAAAGTGCAAATTAACTTAGTCAATACTTTTAGGAAAGTTCATAAGTAGAAGGATTTCTTATTCTAAATGAATACTTTATGGTTAGTTAACTAATAACATTATTACTGATGAAATTGAAGCTAATTCTATTAGATTATGAGGTTTGTTGAAATGGTGAGATAGGATCCATCACCCTGCCTAAGTGACTACATAGAAAAAGATCCCTAATAGCACATAGCACAATATTGAGAGCCAATAGAGCAGAAACATACACCTGCGCTGTTTAGCCTGCAGCACCCCTTGTCTGAGTGACTTGGGGTCAAACTATAGGGCCTGACTCAGAACTTCCTTAACGATGGTACTAGCAACTAAAAAACACTGGAAGAAACAAGAGAGAGAAATTAGATTTCAATTATGGTATCTTTGAATTTTGTAAGAGCAACAAAGATTGATGTAGTCCTGCTCATCACTCACACTTGATTTAAAGCTATAGGCTTTACCATACCTAAATATTACATACAACAAGGAAAATGGACATTCAGGAGTGCATTGATGAAAATATTTAATTTTTTTATCCCTAATTTTTTTTAATGGTCAAGAATAAGGACATATTAAATGTAACAGTGCAAAATTTCAGTCTCTATCTTGGCGACTTTTGGGCTCCACTCTGCCAGTCTGCCATCTAAAATGGGCTTTGATAAAACCTCAAGATATCAGTCGCTGTAGGTTCTATGGCTCCACCCCAAATGTACAGAAAGTAGCATATGATTGATGGCTCTACAACTGCTGTTGCGTTATTCAATGCCTGAAGAAGGATTTCTCATTCACTCAATTGAACACCCTTAGCAATCTCTTTTGCTAGCCACATATCAGAATTATAGGTAAAGTTTCACTACTTCAAATTTTAGTAACTTCTAAACTAACTTTGAACAACCTGTTTTCACAAGATAGGTACATCCTTAGTGAAGTATAGACACTTAGAACACTGCTCAGGGCAACAAATTAGACACTCAAGGACCACTGAATTAGAAAATTAAAATCTAGAGAATAACTAATCGTATCAATCATTTACTTTTTAAAGTAATAGATCCATAACATTTAGGGGAAGAGGTTTCATGAAAAGACGAATAGAACAACTATTAAGACCTTGCTTAACATGAGAAGTAGGGAAAGAGACTTCTTTTTCAAAATTTTCCTAAAACAGTCTTTAGTATAGAAATACAAAGAAATGAGCAAATGTGTTTAACAAGCACTAAAATCTTTTCCACATAATTCTGTTAAATTGACTGTAGAGTTTGTTGACAAGTCTATAAACTAACATTTTTGAATTCATAATAAACCGTAAGAAGAGAAAGAAACATTGGTTATACATGCATGCACATATATATTACATACATGTGTATATGTGAATGCATGAGTGTACTTTAGCATTTTGAGCAAGGGCATGTATTTGTGTACAATTAAAACTTCTTGCTTCTATTACATGAGGGTCCTAGTATTTAGTTCCATTTTATTGAAAAGTACTTTCTAAACTGTACAGCTTTAAAAATACAGATCTTTATATTTCAGCATTAGAACCAAGGAATTAGCATGTTTTCTTCATTTTAAGGATTATAGGAATTAAAGAAAATTTTAAGTACGAGGGTGTCCAAAATTCCATCATTAATTTAAACAAATAGCTTTATGTCCTCGATACTTTAATTCTTGTCTACATGTATATTTTATTTTGCCATTTGAAGTAATATTAAATGCCATGCTTTCCCCATGTTTTAACTTAATATTAAGGCACTGATATTTTTAAATAGTCCTTTCAACTTTTCAATAGTTCATTTCCTTATGCCAACAGTTCACAACTTTTCTGCTTGCTTGTCTAGATACATATTGTTTTTCTTTCTTACTAATACATGATAGATAAAACATTATTATAATGACATAATATTACATCTCTTGAAGTATCATTTTTTTCATCTATTTCTTGTTCTTTTCCCCTCTAACTATAAAGAAAGCTGTGATAAACTCCTCTGCTCTTATGTTTATTTACCTTATATGCTGGCCCATTTCCACATAATGTATTTCTAAAAGTTAAGAATCTCTATAACATATTTAACAGCTAATGATCAGCTAACCATCTAAAATGATCTCTAGTGCCTCCATGAGTCTGAGTCACGTGACTGTACTCAGCATATTCTAAAGCTGACAAGTTCATCAGCAGAGAATTTGTATCACATCCTGTGCTGACACAGGAGATATATGCCTGCTGTGGAGACCACTGGAACAAACTCACTGGAAAAAACCTTGGTATAGTTTTTATGTTCACAGTTTCTTCATGGTCCACAACAAAAACTTATGTCCAAATGAAACATCACTTTCCTGGTGGTGAAATAAATTTGCTGCCTTAAAATTTTTTGTTCCACCACTTGCCTTTGACGTAACTTTATCTAGAACTTCTGATTCAAGAAGTAGAACATTCTGGAAGCTCTGGCTCTTCTGAATCAGCTGAAAGATGATGGAGGGGGGAGCCATGGCCTGTAAAAATGAGAACATACAAATGTTACCATGGAAATGCTTAGCAATTCCATATTGCAGCTTTGGAACCACTAGGAGGTGGTCTGGCAAAAGTCTCAGTGAAAAATGGGCAACAGTGTTTGCCCCATATAAGCTACAGTGCAACAAATGAGTTATATTTTAAAACAAAAAAATACAAGCACATGGAAGTCTAAGAGCTGGCTTTATAGGTCTGATTAGCAACAGGATTTCCTTAGACATACATATTTTGTAGATGAAATACTGAGTTTACCACCACAGATATATTTTCTAGTTACTGACCAATTGCTATTTGAATGCTTTATGTAAGTTACAAAGGCAGATTTTTTCAAGATAGTGAGTTATAAAATATATAATGTTGAATATTTATATATAATATATAATTTTGAATACCAATAATAATCATCCTTTTCTTAGGCTGTTTTGATAAAATTATTCATAATTTTTATGGTCTACTCGCCACTTTTTAACAATTTCTATACTGAAACTGGCTAATTTTAAACAAGACTATATATTATACTCCCTTGTTTATTCTCTTTGTGCTATGTGAAAATCTTGGTCTCTATACTTTCCCTCTTCTCATGAAGAACTCCATTATAGCTGAAAAGCTGTTGACAAATTTAATTTTTCAAAAGAAATAAAAAGGAAATTTCCTTTGTGTCTTTTAATAATTCATATTAATCCTACATCTCTTTTTTTATAATATTATTTTAAATTTGAGAAAGTAGTAGATACAATAAAAGCAAATTTTTTTCAGAAATGTAAATGTGTGTTTAATTATCAGGTCGTTTATTGATGCTTTTCAATTATGTCTAAGAAAAGTAAAGTTACAAATACACATTTTTGCTCATAGTACTGATGATTTTGCTTGAGTTCATAAGCTTAGCTACATCACTTATTTTGGATTCAAACCTATATGATAAAACTGACATCATTTCTACAGGTTACCACTACAGAGAACACAACAACAGTTTACAACTGCTATTAACAACAGTCAGGTATGGAGTTTCATGTTTTTGAGCACTCCCTATAATCTGCTCAGTGGTCACATTATATGAACACCAGAAGAAAAATTTCTATGAAAACAGTTCCAAATTATTTGGGGATAATTTATGAAATACTTGCATCTAAATGACAATGTGTTTTAATTTCCAGAAGTGAGGCAATTGTAATTGTTGTTTTCCCTTGTAAAAAGGTTTCATCATTTAAATACATGAATCATGTATTTTTTTGTATGTGTGCGTGATTTTATTTTTGTTTTTACTGAGTACAATTTAGGAACTATAAACAGTCTGGATATTCATAATGTTTTGTCTTTAAAGTGTGCTTCAACCACTGAAACTCTTTAGGCAATTAGGAAATGAGTTAACATATGTGACAAAAGAAATTAGGAAGCTGCTAGCCAAACGTGAACTATATATATGATAAGGACTAAAATAGACTGTAACTTCATGCCTAAAGTACTTGGAAAGTTATCTCAAGAAGTTATTTTTATGTAACTCATATGAACATCAAATAATAAAAATTTAAAAAACTTAAGATTTCTAGATGATTTTTTTTTAATTGCATACATTTTAACAAAAGAATGTACTGAAAGTTAAGTCCTTATAATCATTTATTATGAAGCTTCTAAAGGTCAAAAATCAAAGCCAGGAACCTTAAAGATCATTTCACTTATGACAAAATAACCAAAAATGTGACATGAGGAAAGGATAGTCTCATTTATAGTGTTAGGAAATGATATTGGTAAAAAAAACAAAACAAAACAAAAAAAAAGCTACTTGCAAAAGAATGAAACTGAACCCTTCCTTATCTTACACCAAACACAAAAATTCAAAGCAAATTAGAATAAGATTTGAATGTATGACCTAAAACCATAAAACTACTACAACAGTAATGAGGGAAATATTTCTTGATATTGGCTTTAGTAATGATATTTTTTTTTTTTTGGATTTGATAGCAGAAATAACAAGAGGGACCGCATAAAACTTAAAAGTTCTGCACACAAAAGGAGCTATCTGAAAAGGTAATCTATGGAATGGGAGAAAATATTTGCAAATCATATAACTGATAATGATGTCAGTTTGGAGAAATATTAGATTCAGAAAGACAGGTCCTTGGGTTAACTCTGGGAAATGATGGTACATAATTACTATCCAAAATATATGAAGAATTTACATACTCAACTGCACAAAGCCCCCAAATAACCCAACTGAAAAATGGGGAAATGACCTGAATAGAATTTTGGAATATTTCCAAAGAGAATGTACAAATAACCAACAAGAACATGAAAAAATACTCATTATCCTTACTCATAAGAGAAATGTAAACCCAACCCAAACCTCATGCCTGTTGGAACTGCTGTAACCAAAAAGACAAATGAATAAGCACTAGCAAGGATGTGGGACACAAGTGCACTATTGCTGGGAATGTAAATTGGTGCAGCCACTATGGAAAATGGTATGGAGTACTTCCCACCCCCAAATAAAAACAGAACTACCATATCATTTAGCAATCCTACTTACTTAAAAAAAGTAATGAAAAGATGAGATATCTGCAATTTCATGTTCATTGAAGCATTATTCACAATTGCTAAGATAATGAAACAACTTATGCATGTATCAACTGGTGACTAGATAATGAAGATGTGAGTTACTCAGAGAAACTGAGGGAGAGAGAGAATATTATTTAACCTTGAAAAAAAAGGAAACATCATTGGTAACATGACATACTCTGAGGATACTATGTTAAGTGAAATAAACCAAGGAAAATGGAATGTGTGGAATGAAAAGGAAGTCTGAGGATGTAGAAGAGATCTATAAGAGGGTTCTTCATCACCCCAATGCCTGCTTATCCGAATATTCATCTGTTTCTGTCTCGTCAGATACCCTCTTTCTGCACCACAATGAATTACAGTTGATGTGAATATTCAGCCTTTGCACATGCCAGATCCCTCCCTAGAATGCTATTCCCTCATTTCTTTTGGAGAAAGTTCCTACTCAAAACTTTAAAATCCATTTTAAGTTTTACATCATCCATAGTAGAATGAAAGAATTTTTATTTTTGAGTTCTCCAGTTACTTTGCACATATTTCCTCTATTTAGATGAAATCATTAAATATCTGTGTTCCCATTGTGTGAATGAAATTGCTAAATATTAGAGACATTGATACATATGTAGATGGAGCTCTGTTCTGACTTATCATATGACATTAAACTGACTCTCTGCCAAAATAACTTTCAACTAGCAATCAACTTCATCTAATGTCTGTGTTTTCAATTCCTAACATTGCACATAGAAATAATTAGATAAAAGTTTCTTCAATATTTATACAAGCAATTTATAATAAGTAACTAAGAAAAAACTCTAATTTCCTATTGAAAAAATCCTATCAAAATATTATTTACCAATATAAATTTAATTTTAAAATAATTTGAAATTTTCATTTTTATTTGCAATATTTAAATAATTCATACATTTTCAGACACACATTTTAAAATACATAATCTATAACATATACTACTCCACAATTTTTTATCCATCCAAACTTTAAAGATCTACAAGCTAAGAATTTTATATTTGATATGAATAATTGGAAATTTATTTCCATAAACTCTAAGTATAGCATTATAATTAGAGTGTATTCCCAAGTACCTGTTGCTGAAATTCTAAATTCCAAAAGGCTATTTGTCTCAAAGTATGGAAGACAGAATTAAAAACATAATGATTTTTGAAATCTCAAATTTCTTACATTCAAAAATCAGTTTAATATTTATAATATCTTAGCTATGGAAGCAACCCAAGTGCCCAAAATAGACAAATGGATGAAGGAGTTGTAGTATATTTACATAATGAAATATTACTCGGCAATCAAGAAAGATAAACTTGCTATAGACTTGCTATTGGTGATAGCATCAATGGTGGTAACAGAAGGGATTATGCTAGTTGAAACTAGTCAGATGGAAAAACATAAATACCAGATGGTCTCACTTAGAAGTGGAATACAGAGAAACCAAACAAAAGATCAAGAAAAAGTCAAAACTAACAGGCTGACCACAGATCTGAAGTATATAACAAAGAACAGGAAGGATGAGGGATACAAAACAGAAAAGAATTGAACACATGGGAATACGGTTATAATTCACAGGTGATATGCTGGCAGGAGAACTATGGGAACTACAAAGATGTAAGAAAAAATTAATAAAAGCTTTAAAAAACAAACAAAAAGCAATTTCATTTCAGCTTTCTTTTTTATTACATATTTTTACATTTTACTTTATCTTAAAAAATTAATTAAGCACTTATATATTGCACCTTGTCACCTGTAAGCCATCGTCTTATTCTCTTGTGCCCATTCCTCCCCTGATTTTACTCCCATCCCACTCCCTTGCCTTATGCTTCAGTTCTGTTGACAGTTTCTTAGTTTTAAGTTTCCTTTGTCCTTTTGTTTGTTTGCTTTCCCTATATCCTGCATATATGTGAGATCATCTAGTATTTCTATCTTTCTTTCTGGCTTATTTCTACTAGCATGATTCCTTTTAAGTCTTTCTAAGTCCATGTGATCACAAATGATCAAGTTTGTCTTTTTGATTGTTGCATGATATTCCATTGAAGATATGGAAACAACCTAAATGCCACAAAACAGACAAATAGATAAGGAATTTCTTAAATATTAAACATTTCAGTTTTCATATACATCTTAATTTTTGGAATACTAGTAAGTACTCTGTGGGATCATTTCTGAATGATTTTAAAGAGTTTTTTTAAATACCTTTTTAAAGAACTCATCATGCTCACTATATCTAAGTTGTTAGAGATTCAGAGAATTTTAAGTTTACAATTGAGGATCTCACTGGGTATTTTGTTCCAAGCTAAGTACCACTCCTCCCTCTTCCTTCCTCCTCCTCCCTCCTCTCAATTTCCTCCTCCCACCTCCTCCTCTCAAAAATGAGAATATACTAATGAACATATTCAAAATATCTATCAACTGGTACTGTACATGTCCTAAGGATAGAAATACCCACAATCCTGAAGCAGAATTTTAGATATTCCCTCTGGGTCAGGTATCATTCTTGCTTTGTTTATAGATCCTGAAGGAGGAGTCTGGAGAGTAGTGAGGCTTTAAGCATAGTATTTATGAATAACAAATGTATTTCTATATTTTGATCACACTTCATTTGTAATGGTGCACATTTGTGGAAAATTCACTGGTCTGATATTGCAGTATCTATGCTCTCCATAATTAAAGCTCTTACTACTTTTGAAAGCGATCTTTAAAAAACTGGTTTCCAGGGACATTCAAAATATGCAATTGTGCAATCATAGCTACAAAAATAATTACTCAATTTGCGTTGAAATCTCCTCCCATATACTTTATTTTTATTTAAAAAGTGCTAATTCTCTTAAGTACACACTATAACAACAAAATGCATTTAATCCAATTAAGTTTAATATGTCTTCTCCAAATTGAACTTTGCCACACAAACTAAATTCAGTGATAGGACACTACATAATATGCAAGATTTCAAAAAGGCTTAAATATGTCTTTTTAAATATTACTCTGATCTGATATCATTTAAAAAAAGAGAAACTTTTATATTAACATATATACAATGTGTTTGGCTTCTCATTTTAAGCATGTTAAAAGAAATTCTCTTTTTCTCCTAAAAAGAAAAAAATGTGAAGTTGTTTCTATTGTCTTAAAAGACCATCATTGGTATGAATTCAGATATGATAATGTCTAAACCTGAATCTAAGCTATTGTTTCTTATCAGTTAAGTTCTGTCACTAACGCATTATGCCAAAAATTTTTGACTTATACCATATATTGCGTGTATGAAAAGTTATTTTTTCCATACATGAAAGTTATGTGACAGAATATTTCAAAGGCAGAAAAACCATTAATTTGCTAAGCTCTTACTGCACTGCAAAAAAATGTGAAGTTATTAACTGTTACAGGAGAAATAGAACATGCTTATTAGATAGATATGTACCCTGTGCTGTAACAATAAGAGGGAAAACTGAGTACCAGATTATTTATTTCTGACTCACAATAATGAGATTTGACTTTTATTTCAAACTTACGTGAGTCTGGTAACAAATCATGGACTGCTTATATAAACCAAGATGTGTTTGAGAAAGACAAGTCAAGAAAAAGTGGAAATTGGTGCTGACACATTACATGACCTCTACTTTGGTGTAATTTAGGGTTGCAGAGGCTTACAAAAATGCAGGACTTACAAAAATAATAATTTCTGCCTGGCTTCTGTTTAATCTTGCACTTGCTGGGTTTCCCTAAAGAAAAGAATAGTTTGATGAAAATATAACATATCTCTGACTCAGTGATATGATCTTAAGATAGGAAACAAACCTACTGAAAATTCTATTGGTAATATTTTAAAGCAAACTACTGGTTCCAGTTTGCAGAGATTATCGAACCTTTAAAAGGTCCTTTTTTATAATCAACTCCCAATATTGTTCTATAAGCTTCTATTTCTCAAGGGAATAAAAATCACAAAATCTTGTGGTATCTTTCACCAACAGAGTATAAGTTAAGTCTCCGAGTCTGAATACATTCTTGAGAGCAAGTATGAACTATAAAAGGGAAGGCCATAATGCAATTTATACTTTCCTTCTTTAGGTATCCTTCTTTGAAACAGAAAAGATTTACTCAGAAATAACAAACAGTACTAGGATTAGTCACATATCTATAGAAAGGTGGATCTTATTCTCTCTTAAAGTCTGTCTTTTATATGAAGGTGACAGCAATGTGCATACACACATATGTATATGCACCCATACATACATACATGCCATACATACATGTATATACACATGCACATGTGTATACACATATATGTGTGTAGATACACATGGTTTGAAATTTTCAAATGGGATACAACACATGAGGAGGGATTAATTGAAAATTAATTTTCAATTAATTGAAATTAATTAAAAAATTGAAAAAGCTGTACTTTTTACATTTTATATTAGTCAAGATGCCTGCACATTTTTTGGACCTGAAAGATTTCAAGGTATTCCAAAGGCAACATCACTTACATGGTTTTGAATCTTGCCTTAACAACCAAAGACACCGTGAAATTGTAACTTCAGAAAACTACTCAAAATCTTAGAAAAATCACTCAGTTTTTTTTGGTTTTTTTTTTTTTTTTTTTTTTTTTTCAGAAAAAAACTCAAAATCACTAAAAGTGATCATTTAAGCTAATGGACATTAAATGTTTTTTTTTTTTCTTGCTTTAATGATTGAAAAAAAGGTAAATCCCCAAATGACTTCTGAAACCAAGTAACAAACAATTCCTGAAACAAGACCAAGTCTGTTGACTACAGACTTTCAGTTCCATTGGGTTTCTTTGCTTGTGGGGACAAATCAAGGCTAAAGATACTGAGAATTAAGGACAGATTACATTAATAACTCCATGGAGGAGAAGAGGTGGGTGGTTCGTTTGGAAGTCTGATTCTTTACTTAATTTTTGAAGGTTTTGCATTCATACTGGTGCCAAGGCAATCATGGCCTGAGTCACTAACTTTCCCACTTAGTTCACTGAAACAAACTCTATTCAAGACACACAAAAGAAATAAAGAAAAATCATATAAAGAAAGTCATGGACAACCACACGAAGAAAAATAAAACTATACCACTATCTCATACCATACACAAAGATTAACTCAAAATGAATTTAAGACTTGCATGTAAAGCCTAACACCATAAATTACATAGAAGAAAACATAGATAAAACACTGAGATCTGGGCATCAGCAGTGTCTTTCAGGAATCAACTAGAATAGTAAAGAAAATCAAATCAAAAGGAAACCAATGGAGGTATATCAAACTAAAAAATATTCTTCACAATAGAAGAAATTTCATGGGTCATTAAAAAATTAATAATTAAGTGCAAAATTAATTTAAAAATGAAATAATTTGACAAAAACATGTTTGTTTTTTAATCAGCACATGGCAAGTTTATTAAGGAAAAGAGAGGTGCCAGCATAGACACAGGTGCCTACATACATGCAGACATACATATGTATCAAGTAACTTGCTGTGAACTCTAAATTTAATTAAAATTCAAGTGAAATGATCAAAGGTGAGAGAGAGCCAAAAAACAGTGATTCACAGGTCTTACTGGCAGCACACTCTGAGCCAGATGGCACTGTAAACAGGTGTTTGAGGAGACTTGTTATTAAGTGTTGCCAACAAATGAGTCCCTTATGAGCAGTTAAACTATAAAAGTCCCCTAACACAAGGAATGTGATGAGATGCCAAGACAATTCAGAGAAAGATAAGATAAATCTTTATTTGTAAACAAACATGCCCTACTCTTTTCAAGAGTGGTTTTTTTTTTTTTTTAATAATTTTCGTTATGATATTGGCTCTTCAGAATCCCTTGGGATCTTTTAGAAATATAGATACATTTCCACCATGAACTTGCAGAGATAAACATAATTTTTTGTTGCTATTTCTGCTAAGATTAGTTTTACACATCTGTAGTATTGAAATATAATTTGAAATGTTTAAATTAATAAATACATAGTTTCCTCTAGCTATTACTAATGAATAATTGACTATCAGTCCATACTGGTCCCTTTGTCACTCCCCTTTCATTTTTTTCCCATTTTGCATAGACATAAAAAGTCATTAATTTCAGACACATGAGTTTAGATGACCCAAAACCTCAAACCTACCAAATAATTGTGTATACTTTTACCACCACTTAATATTTCTCTTCTACATAAAACTCCCCTGTCAAGTACTGAAATTAATATTGACACATTTAACTCAAACTGCAAGCTTACTCTTTAAATAAGCATTTTTTGACATACTTTAGCATTTGGTGTGCTCCTTTCCAGCACAACTAGTATTCAACCATGAGGTTTGCTAAGTGTGAGACATTGTTTTACGATATATATGGGAGAAATAATGAAGCACATTATCTTACCCAAGACCTCAATTTTGTTGAAAAGAGAGATATATCTATTCTAAGAATCTGGGAAAGCTTATCTTTGGGTGTTTTGTATGTGTTATTTCTTCTACTGGAAACTCTTCTCCTTATTCTTGTACCAGCCTCTTCCTAAATGGCTTCCTTACCATAGGATTCGAGATTAAACTTCAATATATTCCAGTTTTTTCCTTATACAGCAGTCTCCAGATCACCATCTTGCACTTTCCCTTTTACTGAAATCAGTTGTTGCTTTTGTGTCTGTCCTCACTAGTCACAAGCAGTGTGTGAACAAGACTTTGTTTGCTTCAATCACTTCTACAGCTATCAAATTTAGAAACAACTGAAAAATTAATGCTGAATAAATGAAAAGACTGACAGATCATCAACTTTTGAAGAATGGTTTAAAAAACTTAACTACCATTGATCTTCCTAGGGAAAAAAAAAAGATAAGACTTTGGGTGACTCATCAGAAAACATTCAGTTGGGTAGAGTTTGGGTTTTTACTAGTAACCAAAACTTAAGGTGTAAAATGAAATAATCAGTAGTTATAAAAAATGTTGAAAAAAAATTTTGAATGCATGGATTGAGAATTAAGGAAAAGTAAAGTATGCCATTCATCTTGATCTGTGATTCATTTCTAGAATAAAACTACTATGGCTGACATAAATGTATTCTGTGCAAGGAAGTAAATGAATTAGCGTTACCAGAAATGAATAAAATTGTTCTTTACAAAAATGAACAGTAATGGTCAAAACAACTTTCAACTTCACTAATTTCAAATGGTTTCATTGTGAGAATGGTGAGTATAAAAAGATCAAAAGATTATTAGAAAAAAGTTACTCTTCTAATTCTAGATGGGCATGAGACACTCAGGGATTTAATGAAAGGAACTATTTTTATTGAATGTTCAACTAATATTACAAACTTCTTCTTAAAATGTATAGGACTAAGAACTTTAAACGAAAGAAATAATGTTTGTTTTCTAAATCTAGTATTATCTCTTTATGTTTTAGTTTCCCCCCATTGAGCAGATGATCCTTTTTTTTTTTCCTGGCATAGTCCTCCAATTACTATTACTTTCATATACCAGAGAGCCATGAAAGGAGTGTGCTGTACAGATAGCAATGCCCATTACAAAATAAACTAGGATAAGAACACTTACATCTAATTCCACATATTTTTCAGCTATATTATCAGTAATGATTAAAATATAATTTTATAAGTCTCAGATTTTGTAAGATATTCAAAATTCTAAATTGTTTTGTGAGTTGCTACTTATGCATATTTGGGGGGCATGTTACTGTCTGCTAATAGAGAGCTGAGGAAGACTGTTTTTTAATATGATTACAGCATTTCTTGGTTACTTGAATCTCAAATGATTAAATTTAAGAGTGAATTCAGACTCATTAAAATCAAACAAAAGGTTCATTTCCCATAAATAATGAGATTTCCTGGTGATGATTTCCATATAATTAACACAGCTCCTCAAATTCCCATTAATCATTACTTATTGTTAATGTCTGATTTGGAGAAATCATAACTGCTTTGGCTAGTGATTAAGTGAAAAACAATTCTATGAATAACTTCTTTCATCGGGGTTTCTCATTGATGTGCATTTCCTAAGTTAACATGAGAGAGTTGTAAAAAGCAACTGCAATTTTAAATAACGGTCATCTCCTTTTTCTACTACTTTCAAAAGTTAATTAAAGTCCTTTGGTTAACAAAAATTGAGATGTGGCACTTGAAATTGTATTAACAATTTGTCTATTTAAAACCTTTTCTACCAAGGCTAGATATTTTATCAAAACAAAAGAAACATTAACTTATTTCTCTCCTTTTATTAAAAGGCAAACACCTTAGAAGAACAAAATTCATTTTTCTTAAATTTTCACTCTTTCAAATGGTTTGTAACATGATTATTAATGAACAAATCCAAAGATTGTTTATCCTATTTTTTTTATTATGTGGTAGTGCACAAATTTGTCACTTCAATTCTATGACTTAAGTTATTATTATTCATAGTTCAATGACTTCTAAATCCCTGTCTCCTAAGGTTCATGCTCAAATTTCAAATGCATACTGGACATCTCTGTCTCAGTAACCTTACAGACAATTGAAATTCACAAGTTCCAAATTAAAAATGTTCTACAACTTAGTTACATTATTGGTATAATTTGGATAATAAAATTTCCAACTTTATAGAAAGAGTAGCAAGAATTAGCTTAGCACAACACCCAGCATGGATAAAGTAGCCAGTATTATTATGATCATGATTGACAGCAATATTGTTATCCCTAGCTATTTACTGGATTTTAACTTATATCCTCTGGATATTCTATTTTCTTTTTAAAAAAATTTAATATTCTTTATTTTTATTCTTCACAACCTTGGTGAGTGGTTTTGGGATACCTCCTTCTCCCTCCTCCCTCTGCTGCCCCTTCCATTCTCTAAAACCCCTCTCTTTGTTGTTTGCTAGTCTGTGTTAAATCCATTAGTCTCTTACTTTCCTGTGGCAGAGTTCTTTCATTGGGTGAGGGACTGTGTTGTTAGAACCAAGGGAAACTTGCTGATAGGTTGTCAGTCTTAAGTTTGTGTTGGGTGCCCAGTTTTTATTTATTTGTGGTGTCCATGTTTTCTTGTTGCAGGCCTGAGCATTGCATTTTCTTATCTGGTTCAATTCACTTTCCTTGCTCTCTATCTTCTAGCCAAATCAGAGTCCAAAAAATCAAGTTCCTAAATCATATTTTAAGCCAACACAACAAAGTCAATCTTAACACAGTCTGTTTGATGAAGTAATTCCTTCTAAGTGTTTAGTAGTTTATCCTGGGAAGAGTTCTTTTATAAAATATAGTTTATGACTCAACCTCATAAAAAGATGCAGTATCTATAGGCACATTCCAGTCTCTAAAATTTAGCATCTTTTACTCTCTGGATAGCTTATGTTTTGTATTTACTTGGTCATCCCTACTTTTGCCATTGCTTGTTTACTATATAAATAAATGTCAAGTCTATCACTGTTTAAAAAAGAGGCCATGATGTTTTTAGAGTATACAAAAATTACCCAGTAAATTTAAGGGTCTACCAGTAAATTTGCAAATAATTGTGAAATGTTATTATCACCAAAGGCTTAAAATCACTGTTCATTTGTTTTGACCCTGAGTGAGAGAAATATATCATCTTGTTTTTTAAAATACAAATTCAATTCTATTTTTCAGTGAAATCCTCAGGGTATACCATTTCCAAACCAGAAAATTAACACAAAGGTAGATGGCTTTATTCTTCTATTCAATTCCCAGTTTTACTATGGGTTGTCTCACATAATCCTTACCTTTACAAGAAAATTTAGAGTTACTGCTTTTTGAAATCCTTTAGTAACTGCTTGAGCCAGGTCACATCAGTTCATTCCATAGGATCCACTAATATTCATGTAATCAGGCAGAGGTCTTTACCAACCCAGGGGTGGAAACACAATGAACTAGTTTGTCAAAGATGGAACTATAGCCTATTGTTGCCTCCAGATAAATAGAGGAGTCCAGAGGGAGAGCTTAGTAATTTAACACAACTGGTACCCCATAAGCGCTCTTTAAAATAGTCATATCTTTTTGGACAAATACCAGCATGATTTCTGAAATGTTTTATATAAAGCACTAAAAATCCTAGTTCCTAATAAGCTCTGTTCACTAGTTGTCATAGATAGGTCAATTTTCTTCTAATGATGCTATTTCTTGCAGATTACTTGAGGATATACTGATTCTTGGCTCTGTTACAAGAAAAGTAAAATTCTCTATTCCCAGAGCTCAAATACTTCAACATAAAATTATTTTTTAAAAACAGTATGTTCACATTATGCATTTGTATTGCCATAAATATAGAGTGAAATAGTTTTCCAAACCACTAGCAAAATCCATGGCTTTACAGTCAGAATAAATTGTGAATATATGAGAGGGACAAAACATTTTTTTGAAAACATTCTTTTGAAATAAAAAGAGTATAATGGGTGATACATTTTTCTTAGATCAGTCATTGGAGACTGCTTAATTTTCTTTCTTTCTTTTGTAAACTCAGACATGAACATAACATTGAAATTCTGACCAAATTAGTAGTTGTTGGAATTTATAGAACAGATTTGGAGTTAACAATTTAAATTTCATAGCTGGTTGAGTGAGAATCCAGCTGTGTTGGCTCAGTCAGAGAGTATAATGGGAGGTTAGACATGTGACACTATGTAACACCATGCAAAACAGGGACCCAGAGAGTGGAGTGGTGGGGGAGAAGAGAAAACAAAAGATTCAACAGAAACTAGCTTCTCCACAGACAGTAACTGGTAAAGAGAAGATTGGTTATTTTTGAGAGGTTGTTTTTCTTTTGTTTTGTTTCATTTGGGGGTGGGGGTTCTTAAAGCTTCTTTAATGACACAAAAAGAAAATAACTTTAGCTTTAATTGTAGAAAATTGCATAAATGTCCAACTTTTGTGGTTTGGGCAGCCAGGAGAATGCTGTAACCTCCATGTCCCTGAGGTGTGAAAAGCTGTCTGCTTTATGCAGGGAACCAAATGATGAATTTAAGTGAATGCAAAAAAGGCATGAATCCAAATACAAATACATTTTCTGTCATTAACTATGTGTAATATTATTTGACTTATTTTCCCTTGCTTGACTATTCACATTCTTAAGGGTGACACATCTGAATAGAGAGCAGATATTTTCTCCCTTTCCAATTTGGGCAAATGAAGGTGAGAACAAAATGACCACACCATGACATGCTCAGATGTCACTGATCACTGTTCACTGTTCCTCCTTTGCTGGTGGAATCCACTCACTGCTATGCTTGAGGTGAGATCTCTAATCCTTCTTCTGTATAGAGGTTCCTGGATAGTACTTCTCAAACACCATTCATAAGGAAGGAGACCTTTAAGAATGTTATTGCTTATTCCTCCTTTAAAATATCACAAATGTGTTCTGGAAATGCTTGACCTTCTGGCTTCTCCATAAATGCGTAAAGGAATCCTGACTCAGAGAGTGTGCATGTGCACATACAAGTACATCCATGTATCTTGCATAGAGGATTCCAAGGTCTAGTGGGATGTTTTCAAAGTTAGGGATGAGAACTGGACTCCCTCAAGAGGGAAATGAACTATATCTGCATAGAATGGCACTATAGAAACTCATGTTGGGGTGCACATTGTGATTCTTCTGCTGAGCATTCCTCATTTGAGGAGAGGAAATAAGGGTGTTTATGTTTCAGGGCTGAGAGAGTTATGAAGATAGGGAAGAGCAGTTTGTTGTCATTTCAAAGACAGCAATGAATACAGAGCTTACATGTTTTTTAGGTACTATGTGGTCAACTAAACTATTTTTTCTGCAAGGCAGTCATGAACCACACTTGACATTAGCATTTAGTATGATAAGTTCAACTTTGTTAGACCAGTTTGGTTCTGCCAGGGCAGTAGAAACATCCTCAATTCCCATGCTATAATATTTTATAAAATCCCATTCTTAGATTTTAGGATCTATCTCAAAGTGAAGTTTTATGAAATTCTAGCATACTGTATGAGAAAAAAATGGGAGCAATCTTATGTTCCCTTTGAAATGTATATGATGGAGCAGTTTGAGGGGTACTAGCCTCAACCTCTCTATAACTTGCTATGTGTTTTCATGAAATAAAGATATCAATACCATTAGTCTTATATTTGAAGAAAATCATTTTGTTTTTTTTTTACCTTTCTAAAGTACTTTGATCAGTTATTTAATTTAAACTTTGAAAATCTTCAAAACGTGTAGGGCAGAAATCAGTACTTCTATTTTGAAGATAAATAAATTTTAGAAGCCCAAGAAATTTATTTAACTGATAAAAAGTGACACAGAAACAGAAGGTAATATCTAAACTGAAATAGGAACTGAGATCACCAGAAATTAAATTACATACTTTCCTGGGGCTTATATAATCTGGCTATGATATTTCCAGCAGATCTGGCTAGAGGCACAAATCAAGAAAGCTTATCCTAAGAACATATCCTAAAAATCTAAAATTTGATTAAATGTTTAGGCAAAAGTAGTTAATTGAGGCAGAGACATCAGTGGGCAAATCCAAAGCTGAGTCAAGGGAATATACCAAGATCACATAATTAGAAAGATTTTTTCAGTTTAAAGAGAATAATATTGGAGCTGAGAACAGATGAAGCTTCAAAAGTCAAGATTCAAGTAAAAAAAGGAAGAATGCAGACTGTGATGTCCTTGGATGTCTCCTTTGTCATTGATTCTCAAACTGTAGTGATTTGGACTCCAGAAGGACATCAAAAAAATCTGGAAACAGTTTGGGTTATCATAACTGGGAGTTAGACAGTGACCACTATCAGCATCTATGCAATGGAGGCTAGAGATGCTGTCAAATAAGCTGTAATACAAGGATGGTCCCCCACAACAAAGAACTATACTGCCCAAATTGTTGGTAGTGTTGAGATTGAGAAACCCTAGTTTCCTTAGGAAAGCGATCTAGCAAATGGTAGATCAATTTGATTGAAATAGAGTAAACTTGGAAGACTGACATATATTCCACCAATCGGGGACATTCTTTGTTTTTTTTTCTTAGAAGATAGGTCAGACTGTAGTAGGTAAGATAGTGAGGAGGGCCTAAAACAAGCCGTGTGTCATTTCTTTTCTCTCCTGCATCCACTCTGCATAAAAGTAAGTTATCTTGATATTGGTTACTCTTTCTAATCTATGTGCTTTAAAATGTTCATTTATTTCTCAGGAGATAGTGGAGTTACTTGTGATATAATTACTAGTTCTTTAAATTATATTGTGTCAAATTTCAAAAGCCATATACTGTTGTGATGAGAATGCTAAATAAATATTCATTTTTGTGTTTCCTTTTCTGGTTGCTCAGTAAGTGCATGCATAGTAGAGATTCAAATCAGCAGAGGCTGCAAGGAAAGCAATGTATAATTAAGTGGGAATCTATGAAAACCCAGTTTCACTGACTGACTGACTCTACCAAGAGCAACTGTGTCTTACATTTTCTTGCCTAATGCCCACTTGAGAGAGCCTTCTGACATCTGTATCTTTCCTGTGCTGAGAACTGACCTTCTGGTTTGATCACAATTAAAAAGGGGTGTTGGGTATTTTCCCATTTTGTGTTCTTAGTATGACCTATGCACATGTAAGCTCCAAAAAAATAGGAAAGTTGACCATTAAATTTAGTCTATGTAATATTTACTAGAAAAAGCTTCCACGGTTAAGGCCAGAAATGACTTGCCTCCTGTGACCTAGAACTGTACAGTTCAATTCAGTAATTGAGTGTGGCAGTTTAATTTTCTTAAGATTAGTTCAATATTCAATTCTTAGTTTCATAAGCCATATATCAAGGGTAAAATAGTGACCAGTGGCTATTATAAGGGGCAGTGAAGATTCAGAAGAACATTTCCACTATCAATGGAAAGTCCACCAAATGATATGTCTCTACTGGACCTATTCAACAGTTGATAATAATGTGAGGATATAACCAAATGCTGGAGTACTTCCCTGAGTATGTAAAACAACTCTATGATTTTACCTAATAAGGTGATGACTGTGGAAGTTTCATGGCATTTTCATTTAATACATCCAACAATTTACTTATTCAATATCTACTCTAGATCTAGCACAATTCTTAGCATTGGGGGGCAGAAATGAACAACTGATAATGATTTCCATGAAATTAAATTCTAGTAAAGCCCAAAATATATACATAAACAATGTATGTGCATATATATACATAAAATATGAGAAGAAATATAATATAGGTTAGCAATCAAATCTGTATAAAAAAGGGAAGAAAATTGAAGAAGTCATTTTAATTGATAAAGTAGATCAGAGTTTGTTCAAAATAATGACAGCAATAATAGTATGTATGCTTAGATATATTTCAGGAATACATAAAAGAACATAGAGAAAAAACATTTCAGGCATGCACAGAATATTTTTTGTATGCCTCTTACTGTCATAAAAGCCCCTCTCTGTGAAAAACTAAATCTGAGAAAAAAATAATACATTGTGATGAAATAATTATCTATGTAGAAAATTTGATTATACTGAAAACTAAGACATTGTTAAAAACAAAAGATGGCACAAAGAAATGGAAATATATTTCCTGCTTCTGGACTGGAAGAATTAGTTTTGTGATAACAACTCACTCTCAATCATAACAAGTTCTTTAAGAAAGAAGCTTTCCGTGAGTAACTGAGTCTTTTTTCTAACAATCCTTTGGATTCAAAAGTGAAATTACTCATATACTTAACTTTTCCCAACCACTGATATATTACAATATCATAAACTGCCACATCTGATAGTGCTGTGTTTTGAAGATGTTGTTACCTAGTATTTCATGTTGGTTGGTGACAACTAGGTATGACAAATGACCACTAGGCATCATGCATGAAGAAAATATAGAATAGGGAAATGTTTTTATAATTATAACAAAAAATAAATAAACATATATATTGGGGTTTATATTGTTTAATTTTGAGGAAATAAAACCTTAAGATAGCTACAGAGAAACTGAAAGGATAATTAGAAATTTTTTATTCAGAAAAATTCTACTTGAATGGTATATTCATTCATACTGAGACTCTAATGGAGCTGGTACATGATATTAAATGCTGCTGAAAGTCAAATTAAGAATAGGCACATGTTTATTGGATTGGATATTATTCGCTTATCAGTGCTCTTTTCTGGAGTAGTTGCTGCAGGATACTGGAGTAAATACTTAAGATGTGAAGTAGATAGAAAATGTTTTCTTCAGGTTCCTGATTGCCTCATACTGTAAGATGTCCCTTTTCATCTCTTCTAAAGCTGTAAAGTAGTATATGTTACATTCCATGAAACCTATAATTAAAAGTTCCACAGTTCAGTTGTTTCCACTCCAAACTAACCTAAATGAGACTTGAAACCAGAATAAATTTCATCACTGCCTAATTCTACTTGAATGACTTTAAACAAGATCCTAAATATTCATTCTCTTGTTTAGAGGATGGAACTCTAAGAATATTTAATTGAAAGAATTGTGAAGATTAAATAACCAAAACACTGTCAACTTATAGATGTGACTATTTAACTTATTGTGCACAAGTTAGCATCTCTTTTTGTGTGAGATGTTTTTCCTTGCTAGTATTGATATATTATTTAAGCTAACAGATACTTATTAAGCATTACTTTATTAAACATCTTCTCTGGGGTGTTAAGATTAATAATGGTTTCATGTAATATGCATATTATTCACTACTGAGAAAGCTATATTACAGTAGTTTGAAAACTGGTAAAAAGCATAAGAAGTAACTTTTTTTGCTTTAAATGAGTAATTTTAGTAGAGAAAACATCTCATGAAAGGTCAAACTCAGCAGTAGAAGAATTAAGACTACATGTATGAGTAAAAAAAAAAGTCATAAGCCCTAAATAACTATACTAATATTTTGGGGGGACTGACTTTTTTTTCTTCTTTAACAACAGTGATTTCTTCTGTTTTTAACTACTTGGACTATTATCTATTAAGACATATTTTTTGGTACAGTAGCTCAGAATTCATCGCTTCTCGGCCTTTTGGCTAAGATCAAGTGTAGTAGCTCAGAATTCAACAGATTTGGAGTTATTGTCAAAGTGAACTATTATAAATTATAATTGCTGAGCTTCTCTGATAAAATTCTTTCCTAGCATTGATTAAATGATGAATTGATATTTTCTGATCCTTATCCACTCATAACCAGTAACATTATAGATATTTTTGATTATAGTTTCCCATGATATGAAAGTCTATGTGTTCAAAACCCAATTATAGTTTATAGACAGGTGTCTATAAGGAACTCAATGTAGTGTAAGGGAATTTCAGATATTTAGCGTCATAAAACAGCATCAGAACCAAGAGAAGGGTGCACGTCTCAAGTGAAGTTTAGCAGAACAATCTTGCATGACCAAGCACTACACTTTATCAACCACTTTTCAGTTCTCTTATCTGGTTCTGCCCATTGCCATACTAAAATATGTCCCATAATAGGAAATGGTAGGAAAGCTGGTAGGAATAAAAATGCATACAGAACAGTAAATCTCAGTGAAGAAGTGGTTATCATTGAGGGACAAGGAGAGTAACCCTATTTTCCTTTTATGTCTCCTTTGTATGTTTAGAATTAAAACTCACCCACTTTAACATTTTAAAGTTATTCCTTCTGTATCAAATCTTGCTGTTTTAATTGTTGTGTGTTTGCATTTCCAAAGTCATTGCAATTTCCTAATGACTGGCATCAATAAACACCAATATGACATAGTGTATCTAATATACAGAACAAGTAATTTATCCAATCAATTTAGAAAACTATAAAATTATGGTAAAATATAATCTATTTCCTCCACCCTTAGCTAATATATAACAAAAATGTCTAGCATAAATATCTCAATATGCTATATGAATAATCAAAGTAGTCAAAAGGGAAACTGATAATATGCCCACCAACAGGAAAATGAATCACTTATAGTACATTCACACAATTCAACAATGAAGTGCTTATGTAGTGTCAATATGAATACTAAAGAAAATCTCTTTTTTGTTTATGGATGATCTTTTGTTAAAGATTAGGTATCTATCTATCTATCTATCTATCTATCATCTATCTATCTATCTATCATCTATCTATCTATTGCAATTCCTGGGCTATCTATTGTGTCCCATTAATCTATTAGTACATACTTCCACCAACATTACACCATTTTGATTATTGTAACTTTACAGCATGCTTTGAATTTGGATAGTGTCAGTCTTCTCAACTTTGTTGTTCTTCAATACCTCATTGACTTGTCTGGGTCTTATGCCCCCTCCATATAAACTTTAGAATCAGTTTATCTATCGTCTTTCTATATGCTGAGAGAATTGCATTGAATCTACAGATCAAGTTGAATGGAACATATATTTTGACAATATTGAGATTTTTCTATCCATGTACATGAAATATTTCTCTATTTCTTTAATTTTTTTATTCATCGGGATTTTATAGCTTTCCTCATATATTTTTAGACTTATACCTTTGGATTTCTTTTACTTTTGATACTAATACAAGTGAAATTGTGTTTTTAATTTCATATTTCATTTGTTGCTGGTATATAGGAAAGAGATTAACTCCTTACTGGAGTGAATTAGCTGCTGTCACAAACAGCATCTCATTGTGGTTTTGAATGCATCTTCTTGATCATAATACTGACATTTTCTGTTCTATTTCTGTGAAGAATGCTCTGCAGACATTGTATTATATTGGGTAAGATTGCCATTTCTTTTTTGAGACTAGGTCTTGCTATTTTTGCCCGTGGAACCGCAGGCTCTCGTTGTCCGGGGTACCACAGACTCAAGCAATCCCCAGCCTCAGCTTCCCAGGTAGCTGGGATTACAAGCATGCGCCACCACGCCCAGGTGTTTTTTTGCAACTAGGTCTCGCTACGGGCCCCAGGCGGGACTCGAACCGCGATCCCTAGCCCCAACTGCTGCATAAGCTGAAGCTTACAGGCACGAGCCACCGTGCCTGGCCCAAGATTGCCATTTTTATAATGTTAATCACAAAAGAAAAATTGGGAAAAGAGAGTCATCCTACACAGGATTGCATGTATAAAAGCTTTTGTGTCTATTTCAAGCAGTTTTCTCCTCTCTTTGCTTTCACAATAAGTCTACTTTCTCCTTATGACCTATAATACAGTTTTTCTTTCTTCTCTGTTATTTCTTTTTCCTTTCATGCCTTAAAAACTTCTATCTTTTGTCATTTCTGCTTTTCTGAGCTATACTGACTTTTGAACCAATTAATTGACAAATTAAGAATATACAAGCCTAGATATCAGTAATGCACACTCTAGCCTAACTGCTTAGCTGCACATCCCAGCTCTACACTCACTGGTGCTGGAGCTGGTGACCTCAGAGAGGTTATTAAGCCTCTTTCTGTCTGCTACCCCATCTATAACATGGTAATAATGATATGTATAGTTACTTAAACCAAGGCTGCTGTCAAAAACAACATGTGTGACATAAAATGAATATATATTATTAGCAATTATTTTTTTATCATGCACTTATAAATTTCCTTTTGCGATCTCATCCTGCATATCTAATTGATTATTCCTATCTTTATTCATATCTCTTAAACATTTCAGAAGTCATATCACTACAATGGAATGAATTTCTATCTTATCTTCCATTTTATCTGTTGATACCCCACATCACCTAGTAACAGCACTATCCTGTGAACTAAACCTAAAACCAAGAATCCATCCTAAATACTGTAATTTTCCTCATTCACACTTACAATTCATTACTAACTTTTATTAACCTCCACCACCCAAATCTACCAAATTTATCTCCTTTTGCTAGTCTCACCCTCACCTCAAGGGATCAGGATGAGCACAAGGAATCAGGAGGATAGTTCATGGGTGACATGGTGGTGGGCTAACTTCAGGGTATTCAGTGATGTAACACACACACATACATACATACATGCATATATATATATAATCAATAAAGAGGGGAAATTTACTGTTATATATGTTGGTGCATTAGATACTATATATTTTTAATTGGTAAAAATATCATAACCAAAAAGATTCTGAAGTTTGGAAGACAGTAGCTAAATTCAAACCATTTTACTTTTGCTTTACACTTTCTTTATGAACTCTCAGTACCTTTACTATGCTGTTATTGTAAATTGTTATGAAGGATATAGTATCTAAAGCATTTCTCCAACTTTAATTTTAGGTTTTGTTGGATTGCCAGAATGTCACATTATTTCTTTTAATGCTTCAGTATGCCCTCATTGGACTTAGTAAAATACACACATTCCTTTGCCTGATCCAGGTTCACCTTCCCAATTTCATCCTTTTCTTGTTTTTCCTCTGCACAACACATTTTCCACCATGTTGAGTTCCTCATAGTTTCTTAAAATCTTTTTTTCTTGGAATTTCATTGCCTTGACCCCTGTCACTACACTGCAGAGTTCTTCAATCTTAATATTATTGACAATTTCACAGCTATTTGTAATGCCCTATTCACTATAGGATATTTAATAGCATCCTGTTCTCAAAACACTAGATCTCAGTAGTAGAGGCCCACCACCACCACTGATGTTTCCTCCCTACTCCAAATCAACACCCAGTGGGAACCATTGGTCTAGTGAAAACTTAAATGCTAGGTCAAGAATTGTCATGTCCTAAAAATCTTCTGAAACACCCAAATATTCTCATCAGTAGATCTGATGATTCATTTATAATAATAATAATTATTTCATTACTTGCACTCACTGAGCAAATATTTGCTTGCTCTGATATGGCTTTGACATGGATTTCTTTCCAATATTGCATTTAGTGATATCATATCATTTGTTTGAACAGTCATGGTGGGAGTATTTGTACCACAAGAATTGAAAAATGCAACAAATCAGAGTTTTTTTTCCACCCAGAGAGCTGATTATTATACAATTTTTAATACCCCCACCATGCTCTTCCCTGAGTTGTAGAATATCTTGTAACAATAAGAAAGACACTGTCACATTTTCTAATCATTTTCTTTACACAAAGACCAGCATAGTAGGTAATTCACTGTAGTCAAAAAAAAAAAAAAAAAAGGTTGATTAAAACAAAACACTTTCTTGAACATGTCTGTAATTACATACACAGAATTTCTTCAACATGTTTTCTTAATAGTGCTGTTGCTTTTGTTTAAATCTGGGACATTCATGTAACAGTGAGATGGTTCAGTGATGTAGTTTACTTCTACATTTCTAAAGTTTAATTATGGCTGTTCTCAGTTTCTCAAAAAAGTTCCTATAATTCTTTATGATTACTTTGACCATTTCTTTCAGCAGGAACTTCTGTAAACTTATCTTCTTTTATTCTCCTGACAACTACTATTCATATCATGTTTTTGGTCTCATTTCCTTTTATACTTTTAGAGATTCATACTTTTATATTTATGCTATTCATTGATTTTTACTTTTTTATTAAAAGATAAAAATCACACATATTCAAAAGAGTAATTACATGTAGAAAGGATAGTAGGAAAGGGGATTACATTTTTCAGGCTTTAGCTAAATCTGTAATTACTTCATTTAATGAAACTTTTAATTAAAAATATTTTCTAACTTCTTGTTAAACTTTTATGTTTATAAGTTATTATAAGTTACAATGAAGGGATTGTTTTTCTATATTTTGTATGCTTGAAATGTTTAATGATTAATAATAAAATAACAAAGATGTGTCTAAAACTTAGATGTTACAGAAAAGTTAAGGTTACAGGTAAACATTGACCAAAATAGTAACACACAGAGGTGATATTCAGAGCTTTTTGGAACTAAACTGGCATTGGCACTGACCAATCAACACGGCTGCTGACCATTAATCACATGTGGCATGATTACATTAACACATATGCTGTAAACCTCCCCTGCTAACAGACAACAAAAATAGATGTTTAAGTGTACATTTTGAGAGAGTTTACACTTTGAATTGATTAATGTATACATGCTTTAATTTTACAAAATATCACAACACAAGACAATTAGTTTTCCCCTGCCACATTTTTTATAGTCACAGTTATTTTCATCATCATAGTTTGTTTGCTTATCTCTCTCTGGTATCTCCCCCTCAGTATCAGGAAGCCAAGACTTCATTTAGGTTCTCTTGTGCACCTTTATTTATCTTGAAATTAATCTAATGCTTGGCACATGGGAGAGTAACAATATGAATTTTATGTAAATAGATATATAGCTATATTATTGTGTTATACTCCGACATTGTGTGATATATGTAGTATGATATTTGTAGTGTATCATATATAACACTCCAACATTGTGTGATATATGTAGTGATATATCACAAATCATATTGTTGAAAGTTCAATTGACATGTATTCCTTCACTTTATTTCTCAAAAGATTCTCCCTGTACACTTTTAATTTTGTGTATTTTTGAGATAAAGTGACAGGATGGAATTTGGTGAAGCCTGTTGAGAGAAATGAAGATGGTTCTGTGAAACCTTTGTGACACATCACATTAACTGACTAAAGATACAACCTTGCAAATTTGTTAGAAATATTCTAAAGACACATAATATGAGCTTCACTAATTTCAATTATTAACATAACCTTATTTAGGAATGATATGTATCATCACAAAAATAAACAGATCATAAATGTTTCTATAGACCAACTACGGCATCATAAGTCCTGACTTACACTGTCAAGGCACCAAAATAAAATCTCAAAAGTAAGTCTCATAGATTTCTTTACTATAGACTGATTCAACTGATAATATACCCAATTAATCCTTGTTATAACTGACAATGGGAGAGAGGTGAAAGGGATTACAGTGTATTTTCTTCTTTACTCACTAAGAATAGTGATCGTGTGGACATTTATGGTTTTGGGTATATATTACAGAAATATTCACACTCTCTAGATTAGAGGCAGAAGAGAAAATCTGTCATTATCTCTTAGGAGTTGAAAAGTGTTGTTGTCAGGATATGGATAAAAATATAAATCTTGTGAGTGAAAAGATCTAAACCACAGCAGCTATTACTCTTATACTAAATTAGTTTCCAATAAAATATAACAGTAAAAAAGCCAAAGTTTGGATATCCTTCTTAAATACAACCAAAACAAAATCTTTCACCACAATTTAAAAGAATGATCAGTAATAGAGTTACAGGGAAAGGGAGTGCTGGGTTCTCCTTGGTTGGTAAATCTCAATTAAATAAACTTTTCTTAAATGGTTAGTATAAGTGAACTGACTTTGATTTAGAGCAGGAACAGAACCATGAGTTTTCAGTTTCCCTTATTTTGAAATTATTGTTTTCCATATAAATCCTGTGCTCCCAGATACCATAAAAATAAGCAATTAAAATTCAAAATATCCTGCTAAATATTTTGAAAACACTTCCATCCAGCTGAGGTGAGAATTCACCATCTGTTTTGAAACCATACTGAGAGGACAAAACTTCATGTAGCTAACTTACCATAATTACTTCAAAGAGAAAAGAAGCCGTGGCCTGCTAAATCTCAAAGCTGCTTACTTCTCAGCATAGTTGAATGCAGAGTCAGCAGAGCTACATGGAGGTTTGAAGGTGAATGACCACACAAGTCTGCAGCCAAGAGTCTGATCTAGAGACAATGATTTTTTTTTAAAGTATTCACATCTATAATTTGTTAAAACCAAACCCTCAGGAGAATAATGGTTTACTTCTTAAATTAATTTTGCTTATACCTACAAGGTACAAAGGACAATGGCAATGGATTTGTCAATCTAAAAATAAATTCAGATGGCAATTTAAAAGGCAAAGCATTTACTGGGGAAGTCAAAGAATTGCAATTTGGGGTACACAGATTCAGATAGAAAACATAAAATGTGCCTCAATGAGGAATAAAATAGGTTTTTTGGTTGTTTTTTTTTTAAGGGAAAAACACAAATATAAGTGTCTAAAAAGAGTTGATTGGTGTTAACAAATTTTAACTATTCTTGACTATACATAACTAGTTACCAATTTTATTCTCTCAAATAATTATTTGCTTGATGATTTAATTAAAAAAAATGCTTGTAGCCCAGCCCAAAAGTCTCTGGCCCAGTTTAAAAGTCTTAACCCACTTCAAACCAGCTAGGTAATGTAATTTCTTTGTAATGGCTGCCCAACTCCATTTTAAAAATGGCTCCACCAACAAACATCAGCTTCCCACAGATTGATTAGTCCAAGTTGCCATTTAAATTTTGGTAAGACAAAAAAATATTAGGAAAAAGAATTAAGTAACTATTGTCATTGTCTCCCCCACTTTAAACAGGAAATTCAAGTTTTAAACATGAAGACCAATGCCTTGGACTTTTATTTCTTAATTTGACAGTTCTTCCTTTTCCTCAAAAATTAAGCTGATCACTAGCATTCTCTGTCTAGAGCAGAGTTCATAGTCATACAACTATAACTTATAATTTACTTGGAATGATATATATCATCATGAAAGTAAACAGATCATAAATGTGCCTATAGACCAACTTCAGCACCATATGTCCTGACTCACAGTATCAAGACACCAAAATAAGACCTCAGTATACACACTGAGTGGCTCGTATTTGCTAGACAAGTTAGTAATCACAAAATTCACAAACTGACTTGTATTTAGTAACTTTTTCCACCCCATGTGATAGTATTGTAGTTACTTTTAAAAAATTAATTCTTTTATCTATGCATGTGAAAGTTGATGAATTTAACAACTCATTTATATTATTTTGAAAATTTTGTTCTAAATGTTCTCTTTAAATTGTTGAGAAACAGAGTCTTACTGAAATAAAGAGATGCAGACACTAGTAGAATTAAAATAAAAACGAAAGTATTAGAAGATTGTGGATGAATATGAGAAACTTTATAGGAGAGAAAGTGCTGTGGTGCTGCTTTAAAAAAAGTTTAATTTGCAGCTATTGTTCATTGGTGGGTGGAGACTTGGAGAAGGGAAGTCACACCTTCTCATCATAGGGTTAATATTAGGGAATTTAAGGAGAAGGGAAGACACAGAGAACAGAAGGAAGGAAGGTGCAGCGAGGAGAAGCAGGGAGATTGGGAGGCCTCAGAGTTGCCACTGCCATGTGGGGCATCAGGAAAGGAAGGAAGTCAAGCTGTGGGCTTCCATCCCCAGCCCTGGTCGGTGAGGAGCCTAAGGAAGCATGTTGAAAAAACTTGAGTTGTGTGAGCTGTCTTGGAAATGTGGTACTTGAAAACTTGGTCTAATTTTGAAACTGTGACGTTTGGAAGTCTTCTGTAGAACTAAAGAGAGAATTTGCTCTGTTGCCGTTTTCAACGTGAGACGTTTGAAGCACTTGCTGTGTTGCTGTATCAAGTGAGTTTTGTTAATGCGGGCCACTTTCAAGTTAGAGCTGAAAGAATGCTGGAGCTGTGTCTTTTGGAGAATTGACGACGCCATACTGGGTTTCTTCATTGGATTTGAATCTCCTGCTTTCGGAGAAGGACAATGCCATCTTGGCTTCTTCTGGCTTGCAGTGAGTGGAACTGTGTCTTTGAAGAAGGAGTGGCGGTGCCATCTTAACTCCTTTATCCGGCTTAAGGTGGGGCAGCTACCATTTTGTGGATGCATATGGCTACTGCAGTTATGTGTTCTTTAGACTAGAGACTGGACTGTGTGGTAAGATTACCAAAGGGGTTCCCTTGCACTTCTCAGTGACTCTTGTCCACTTTGTCTGTTAATAAGTATATTTGGTTTGCCTCCCCCTTAAAGTTTATGTGGTCTTGCTACTGCTTGCACAAGTTGTGTGTCGCTGGCTTTCAAGGACCAGCTGCTCCCCTTGGTAAGTTTGGTTACGCACCCCCATTTTGCTTGGTCTTTCACCCGATTTCAAAAGTACTATAGAACAAAATTAGTGGCAGGCAAAGTGAAAGGTGCTCTGTGGTCTCAGTAGCTCTACAGTCTTACATAGACACCATCACAGTGGAGTTAATTTACTGAGGATTCAACGTATTGACAGAAAGTCTGAATTGTTATAATCAGTGTATGTATCATTTGAGGGAAAGAAAGGAAAAGTGTCTTCCAGAGTCCTCTCAGAAAAATCTAAATGCAGTGTGGGGAAGCACATCAGCTGCCAGAAGCTAGAGGTCAGGTGGTATGAGTTTGAGAAGGGGCACAAGGAACACTACAGTGATGAAAATGACTTGATTACTTTCATATCACACAAGTATATAATTTTAAAAATCAATGTATTACTCCTAAATGTAAGTAAATTTTACAATATATATTTATATGTACAGATATTCTAATGATCATGACTAGTCAAGAGACCAGGGAAACTTAAATGGAGCAACTTAAGCTATTAATTAGAAAGGAACATCTTGTCACTGATAAAAAAAAAAGCATCAAGGATATATTAAATACCTAGCTGGATGCCAGCTCCAAATAAAAAGTAACAGAGGGCACATGCAACACACTGTTGAAAGCATTGAAAACATAGGAGCTAAAAATAGTCAGTTGGTAAGTTTTGAGTTCCCTGCTTATAGGGTCTTGGAAGCCATCTCCAGATTTTGGTTCATTGGAACTATGAACCAAATTAATGTCAATGGAATTATATGCTTTTATTCTCATAATAAGTAAGATCATATGGTGATTACATGCTAACTGGCTCAAGTTCTAAGTGAAACTTCGCCCCAATGAAAGTTAGCACTTTTGCTTCATCTTGTGCCCAGATTCCTGTTACAGAGGTTAAGTCCTAAAAAAGTGTAGTTGAGAAGTGGGGGGCCCCTTTCATCTATCTATTTATGAACAATGGTTCTTCCTTGCATTTGACATGTTGAGAATACTAAGACCCTGATCACCTTTAATCTGGTTTACAAAACTACGATTTATTGTCAGGAGAAGTGAGCCAAAAGGATTCCAGGGTGAGCAGTCTCTTCCAACTGCTCAACTCCTGAATGGAAATTCAGAAAGAATCTTCCTTTGTCAAGACACCTACTTCTGGAGTCCTGGTCTAGAGATTTTGCCTGGAGGAAGATGGAAACCATACAGTTGACAGTACCTTATCTTTTCCTAAAGGAACTTACTTCATTTGCAACATATTTTAGATAAATATCACTTAAGGCACTTTCTAGACAGTGGAGTTTGTGGTGAAAGACAATTGAGAGGAGATTCAAGCTACAGTCTATAGTTGTAGAGCAGGAAGGAGAGAGCCAGAGGATAGAACAGGTGAGAGGAGCTCTGACAAAGTGAAATGAAATCAAAAGCTGACCTCCAGAAGTACTTGAAAGGGCAAGTATTATTTGTAAAGAAATTTATGCCCCATGGCATTGTTAAAAACAATAGAGCAATTATCCAAGTTTAACAATTATTGAAGTTTAACAGCTGGTAGCTGTCAGGAATAGACAAACCACTACCTAAACCACTATCATCTCAGGGTTTCAATGTGCATATTCCAAACTGAAGTCACAACAGGCTTATCAATGGGGAGCAAGGAAGCAGTAGACTTCACTAAAATAGACCAGCCAGTCATTAAACAAATGAATAAATAATTACAAAAAAAAAAAAAAAACCCACCAAAACTCTGGCGATTAAAGAATGGGAGTTGAGACTAGTACCCAGATTTGCTACTGCATATTTTCTAAACGATTCCGTTTTTAATAAAAAGGTACAAGGCATGTGAAGAAACAGGAAAGGACAACCCACAAAAAAGAGAAGAAAAGGAAAGAAAATAGGTTATAAGTGAGGACAAACAAGTATTTATGCATTAGGAAAAGACAAATAACGCTCATTTGCCAGGACATCTTGACCATGGTTTGGTCAAATAGTTTCTCCTTTCCCTAGATCCTTGTAATGAGAATCAGGGTTGTCTGAGTTCAGTTCCCTGAGGAATGAACTCCCAAATCCAACAGCTCATAGGCCATTGACCTTTCTCTTCCCATTGGGAAGGCTGCAGCTTTCCAAATATCCCTGGAACCTCTACTACTTAGAAAGTTGACTTTTCCCAACATTCTGTTAACTTCTGCTAGAACTTCAACTCAGACAGCTAACTGCTTGAGCCAATGATAATTAGGCCAATTGTAAACTCAGCTTGTTCACAAAAAGAAAAGAGCAATGAAAGAATGGGATCTTTCTCCTGGAGTACAGCAATAGAATTGTTTCTACACAGTTGGGCAAGCACACCTCTCTGTAATATCATGTCCTACCACACAAAACTTCTTTGACTTGTAAGTCTTCCAAATGTATCTTATTCTCAGATCTCATCTCTCCCCTAAAAATAATGCTTTGCTTCAATTCACTTATCTTGCCACAATCCTTAAGTGTGGAAACTGTACCTTTTTTGTTTTCCTCCCATGCTTAATATGGTATAGTAACACAATATAGTACTGAGGCCCCCTGATGCTGAGGGATACAACTGGTTTTGCTGAGGTACAACTGGAGCTGAAGGCCAACCCTGGTTTGCAGTAACCAAGTGTGAGAGTCAGCCCAATGCTCCAGTGGAGGCAAAACTTGACTCCACCTTAGTGCAAGCCAAGAGAGACCTATGGTGCACAGCCTACAAACAAGGACACCAGCTCCTGGTGCCTACCCTATCTGCTCAGACATGCATCTGGCCCCACTGATGATGCCCCCTAGGTGCAATGAGAGTCTTTACTTCCCCCCTCCTAACCACAGAGTCCATTAAAGAGCCCAATGTCAACAGTAAATCACCTGACCTCAGCATAAGTCACGTCTGAAAACATGGCAGGGGTTTACTTTAGAATACGATCCTGGAATTGTAAACAGACATCATATTTGAGTTCTTGATGGACCAGTCAGGTTTGAGTTCTATTGGTGCCATTCAAGGATTTTGAGATCACTCAGGATAGCAAATGGACCTGGATCGATGTGATTCTACCTCAACAAGCACCAAAATTTGGAATTGTAAATGGATCATCAGGCTTGAGAGGTGGAGTTTCTGAGGTGATACCAGTTGGGGCAACAGTCAGCTTGAGTCAATTAGTTAGACAGCTTCAGATCAGATTCACTGGGACTCTTGGAAAAACCTTTGTAGACAAATTTGTTGGTAAGATGGCTCAGGACAGAGATCTCTGTAGACGTTATGTTCTTCACAGAGACCTTCCAAGACCTCCAAGATCTCTGCATCTCATTCCCACTTCAAACTGCAACCTGACAGCTAAACCAGCCTCCAACCCTGCCTCTAATATTTCCTGCAGTAAGCACAGTCAGCCTGTGCCTTGTAACTTGAAAAGAGACGTTTGCTGTTGGCTTATGCCCAGCATTATTGAACGTCATTGCCACTCTGACAACAGCAATCTAAGAGCTATAACACTGGTACCTCTTCTCTGGCAACATCTCCTGCTGAAAGGTACTGACCAGCACTACTGACCTGTGACCAGAACTGCTGATCTGTGTCTGGCTACCTTTGAAAGTTGTCCACTACTTCTGATCCTCCAGCACTGCCTCCTTGGTGCTGCTGCACCTAACACCACCATGTGTTCAGCATCCAGTGCTTTCCAGCTTACTCTTTAGACTATTGCTGTTGGTTGCTTCAGTGGCACCTGTGATTACCTCCAGCTGCCAATATGAGTTGGTGCCTACTCCATCATCTGTCAGTGTGTCATCACCTCCAGTGCCATCTTGCTTGAGCAGCCTTTGTTTTGGACAAGTAAGCACCATCTTGGTAGGAGAACAGACTATTTGTGACTTTAATATCTTTTTCTGTCCTCTCAATCTCCCCTTTGTTAATAAACATGATCATTGTACCTGATTTCTGAGTTGTGTCTTGTAGTTGTAGGTGCACAGGTAAAAATTTAACAGAGATCTGCCCCTTACCTTTGCACTGTTTTTGTAACTGCCATATAAGCAATTGTATTTTAAAAAGATAATGGATTAAATTATTGAAAGTTAACACAGGAAGACTTGAGGTTTCAAATCATATTCAGCTTTGGTGCATATCTTTTTCTAAAGGGAAAATAGAAAATAGAATTCTTAGCAGGAAGGTTTGAGAGGATGAGGAAAACTGTGTGGGTGATAACAGGAAAGGAATCAGACAAATACTAATGATGTGTTGGGGGAAAGAATACTGGGCCTTAATTTGGCCTTTAGGGACATGTGGGCCAGTTGGAAGAGATGTGGAGACAAAAGCATACCTTGCAAGTCTACTCAGTCAGGTTCCCAACTGAGTCAAGTCAGAGTTTGCAATTATGATTTATATTCACTTTTCATTTATTTGTGAAATTAGCAAAATTAGCAGAAATAAAATTGCCTAGACATTCCAAATTGCTACTTCAATTAAAAAAATAATAAATCAAGTAAGGTTTGTACTTTGTTTATAATTTTGAAGTAATTTTCAGAAAAATTTGGGATGTAAATAGATAAAATTCTTTCATGATATAGGAAGATGAGAAATGAAGATTTAGATACACTGGAGGAAAGCACATTCAAGAGAAAATTTGCTCTGAATTATGGTTTCATCAAATCAGTCTTTAGGAATATTGATCACAAAAAATCCAAGAAAGAAAACCACAGCTATAATGCCACTGGAGGAAAAAAATCACTATGCAAAATCCATTTTGGAATTTTCTGCTATCATGTTCAGTGAGTCAATGCTAATGCCATAGATGGGTTTGACAATTAGACATTTCCACTGTCTTAGTGTTCTAAAGGAGCACACGTTTAAAACTACTACACAAAGAGATATGGACCTGGAAAAAACTGACTTCTCTCCAAAGCCATACATGGGATAAAACTCTTGGGACACTATCTTTTAAATCATTACTATTTAAAAATGTTTAATAATTCTTATGTTATTATTACAAGAAGTGGAAATTTAAATATGGACCCATTGATTTTCTTGATCTACCAGTTTCACCTATCTTTTTCTTTTGCGCTTTATGGAGGATGAAGACAAGGTTTCATAGACTGGGTTCCTTGGGGGAAGTGAGGAATAACAGGCACTAGTCAATACTTTATATAAAATTTTATCTTACTTTTTTTGCAATTTGTTTAGTGAGATTGTCAGGATCTGGTTCAACACTGAGAGGTTTTAAATGAGATAATGAAAGAAAGAATTGTTCCTTTTAGTACATGGCTGTCTGCTCTCATAAAGACTGACTGAGTTTGTTTGTGAATTTCTAATGTTTCAACTTCTAACCCATAGGATCTGAGTATCTTATTTGTGGGATATATTGCTACTATGACTTGAAGTCTAAATTCCAACATCATCTTTAAGACTTTATTTCCCCATAAGCTCTGTATCTGTAGAAAGCAAGAATTTTCCTTTTTTCTATTTTCACTGGATATTTTCATGGTTTTTTTGTTTGTTTGTTTGTTTGTTTTTCAGACTGAGGTTACAAGATGATATCTAGGCATATGTGTTTAAGTACAAGATACAAAAGAATCCCTTCTGAACCTTGGGCTAATATGGGTAAACCTAAAATTTCTTTCTTCCTGAGAGTTTTACTTATATTAGCACCAGCAATTAGAGTCACATAACATCATCTCAAATGCTTAGAGATTATGAAAAGGGAGATTAGCAGGTAAAGATGCAGATTACCCAAGAATTTATTCATCCTTAATAGACACAATAACCCCTGATTGACTTCATTCTGTCCTGACTTTTTTTTTCATCAGCGGTTGTAGACTACCAGTATCTTATGGTCACTACTGTGTTTTCTTGTTCCACTATTGTATCTCAAATTCCCTCAATATCAAAGATTTTCAGCATATATTTGTGGTGGTGCTTTTGGTACTTTGTTGTCATTTTAAAGTCACCTTCTGATCCACCTGAATTATTGCAGAAATTGCATGAAAGCTGCACATAAGATTGCTTTGGCTGGCTCCATGAGATAAACAGATGTTTCTGCCAGACAATTTATTCCACACTGACATAAAGCCAGTGGGGAGGAAAAATGATATGTTTCATTAAGTCATTGAAGTCTGCCTCTGTATTCATTAATTTATGTCTGTTGGCCAACGTGTAGAGATTATTATAATAAATGTTAATAACTTCTAGCAGTTTATCTTTGCTATCACAGTTATCCCTTTGCACTCATTCCAATTTCAATCAAGAAACACAGATGTACAGTTTATTAAGAAGAGACAGTCTGAGAATTTATAGTCAACATACTACTCACCAAATAAGAGGAATTGCCCAAATAACTTTGATCCACATTGACTGAACGTTAGACTTATTTGACCAGGGAGTAAAACAATTTTATGAAATAAAAACACAATTATACTTTTTACATTAAGATCATTCAAATCGGTATCTTGTATTTTTATTCAAAATATAATCCTGGTAAAAGAAATTGTCCTGCTTCTTTCCATTGACTAACTGAAACTCAGACATTTTTGCAGTTTATTGAAAGATAATATCTGAAAATCATACAAGAAAACAATAGATTTGTTCTATAAAGGCTAAAGAAATTCTTCCTTAGAGCTTAATATTTATTGATAAAAAGTTGGTTAGATGTAGATGAATGCTTTTAAAAACAATTTTTAAGTTAAGCTTAAAAAGTTCAGAAAAATGAACATTATTAAGTGTATGAACAAGTTGAAGGAAAATAGATATATCCAATGGCAATTAAAATATCCTACCTTTTTTCTGATGTGAGCACCCCAATTCTCTTCTGAAAGCAATTCCTCTGTCTAATTCCTGTGGGAATAGAGGAGTTATTTCCATGCAAAATTCCAAAAGAGTGTGAATGGCACAGACCATCTCAGTAGCATATACCTCTAATGAGATTAGTTCATACTTAGTTACTGCCCAATCAAGGCTAATTCCAGAATTTATTACTTAAACTTCTTAGTAGAAGGACACTGAGATGCTGGAAACAGATAATGATCTTATAGCAATAGTAGCCATATTGCAATAAAGGTAGGAACAATATTAAACCATTAAAGCAAATAGGAATCTAGCTGAAAATAGTAATACAACCATTTCTAAACTAGTATCCTAAGACAAAAGTTTCATTTTTAATTATTTTAAATACACAAATTACATATATATGTATGTATATACACATAAACAGTAAAGAAAAATCCCTCAAAACATTCCCATTTGTAACACTTCTCAAAATTCTAGGTTGCTAAATAGTGCATGAGATCATTGGAAAGTCAAATAAAATGACTGATCATTTTCTGGGAATTTAATCATTTAGTTAGGGTCAGTGGTCCCCATGAGATTAACAGTTTTAGTATATCAGTAGGAGTTAAAGTATGATAGGAATGAATTTACTAATGACTGAGAGGAGAGAATCCAGAGAGCAGATGTTTTTCAGTTGTTGTTGTTTTGTTTTGTTTGAGAAGGTTTGTTGCAAGGGAAGTAAACAATAGAACACTGACTGGCAGGAGAATGGAGTCAGTAGCAATGACTGAATGATCCATACTGTATATGACTGAAATTGCACTATCTGGTCAGAGATGATTACCCAAGAATAGGTAACTGATTGTTAAGTAAGTGACAAGAATAAGTAGGCCTAGCTAATTCAGACTGATTTATGACAAAATATTATTGGGTATGAAATCATGTCCCAATTTTATATCTTTCCAGAATTTGAAGCAAAAACACTAAATCAGAAACAGTTGAGATGCTGGTGGAAAAAGAAGTTTAAGAAAACACCAAGCTATGCAGACTAGATATGTTTCCTAGTAACTTGAATAATTCACAGTGACAAGGAGGATTAACAAAATGCAGAGCAAAAACTGCTTGAGTCAGTCAGCAGGTGATTTTGAAGAGGAAATATTCATCAACCGTTTTTGAAGGATTCAGCAGATGACTTCCAAAGTAAAGATGCATCAAACAGACAACCTTTGTGGGATTCAGCAGATCTCTATGAACCTTGATAGATTTCTAGACAACCTCCAAATCTCCATATATTTGCACAAAAACTCAGTTACTGCATCTACCTCTGTTCCTACCTCTCACATCACCTGCAAGTAACACCACCGATCTTGGTGTAAAGTTTCAAAAAGCTGCCTACAGTTTCTGGTTCACCAGTTGCACATTCTGGTGCTATTGACTCCTGTGCTGTCTGGTCCATATCTCCTCTGGCCTTCAGACTGCTACTGTGGGCTACTGTAGTCTCACCTTATCTTCCAAAAATGGCCTTTGTTTTGGACTTTAAGATACTGTGGACATGATATAAGGTGAGACAGCTGGCTCTTGTGGCCCCAGAAACTTAACTTTCTCCCAATCTCCTGTTTCTTGAATAAATCCTGTTTGTTGTTGAATCCTGAACCTGAACAGCCTTACAGTTGTGTGCAAGGCTAAGAACTCACTACACGTAACCAATGCCCATCTTGGCACTGTCAGTTAGTACTCCTGTAGCAGTGTTTCAAGTACTCTTTTCCATTCTTTCAGAATCACAAAAGTGTCTGGGCTATAATAGGCATAAACATCTCTTCTATTTTCCAGGTAATTCTTCCCTCCCCAACCCCAGAAAAAGGATAGCAACTGTGAATGTGCTCTTTCTTTATTGGTGGGCCCAATATTTTTTACAAATTTCAAGTAAATCTACACTATGCTAACATGCCACATTTACCCTAACTTTAGAAGCCCAAATTTTAAGACCCTAAAGTTAAATGTTTGTCAGAGAGGGAAATACAGAGAAAAATGTTGTTCCAGAACAGTTTATCTCTGGGAGCACTTTGCTCAATAATTTGGCCATTTTCTATATTCAGACCTGGTTGGGGTTAATAGACCATGAATTTCACACCCCCTCCACCTTTGTAATTAAATAAACCTTTGAGGTTTCTCAGACATATTGTTTAAATTTAAATACTACCCCAGTGTGCAAACTAGATGTAAGCTATAATTCTCTGGTATTTCTTAATTTTCCCAAAAACTTCTAAAAAATACTTCTATTCATTGATGTAGGTCCCCAAGCTATACATGAAAATAACATTTTAAAATATCTATATGCTTGTTGTAAACATGCAGTCATAGACATACTTCATGATATTTATTAAAAATATCATTTAAAGTTTTATAACTTCACATGGTGCACATGCAAGGCCATTCTTAATTATAGGACCAAAGTATTAAGTCATCAATATTACTAATTTGAGAAATGAGGAACACAGCTTTCTATTAAGCAAAGATCAGATTGAATCAGATGAAAACATTACTTGAAGTGAAGTTAGACTCAGAGTCATAGAACTTAATACTATACTTGAGCTAACCACCAAAGTTAACACATTCACCAACTAAGATTGGCTGTATTTTCCCAATATGAATTAGAGGAGTCAACATTGTCAAAATGGCTCTTCTATTTAAAACATTATAGAGACTCAATGCAATGCCAATAAGCATATCAATGGTATATTTCACAGAACTGGAGCAAATATTACTGCAATTCATAAGCAATCACAAAAGACCCAGAATAGCAAAAGCAGTCTTGACAAGGAAGAAAGTAATGGAGATATTAAACTTCCAGACCTCAAGCTATGTATTACAAGGCCACAATAAATAAGCTAGCCTGGCACTGCAACAAAAATAGACACATAGACCAATGGAATAGATCCAAGAACCCATAAATAAACTCACACAGTTAATCTATGACAAAGGACCCAAAAACATACACTAGAGTTAAAATACACTCTTCAATAAACTGCTGAAAAAACTGGACAGATGTATACAAACAAATGAAAATAGATCATACTCTCACATCAGACAATCCTACACCAAAATCAACCCAAAATTGTTCAAAGACTTTGATATAAAACTTGAAACCATAAAATACATAGAAGAAAACACAAGCAAAACATTTCATGACATAAACTTTAGCAATGTCTTTGGGATTCATCTTTAGCAGCCGGGAAAACAAAACGAGAATATAAACAGCTAGAACTACATCAAACTACAAAGCTTTTGTACAACAAACAATGGGCAAAAGAACTAAGGACTCCTCTACAAAGAAAACATTCAAATGGCTAGCAGGCACCTGAAAAACCTTTCTCAATCATTTATTAGAGAAATATAAAATGAAACCACAATGAGATACCATCACACCTACGAGAATGTCCTATATAAAAAAGACTAGAAATGACATGTTGGTAAAGATGTGAAGAAAAAGGAACCCTCCTGCACCGCTGATGGGGACACATACTGGACCACCCCTTATGGAAAGTAATATGGAGTATTTCAAAACATTAAACATGGGTTTCCATTTAAGTCAGTAATTGCACTCCTATGAATCTATTCAAAAAATTTCAAACACTAATTCAAAAGGAAAGGAACTTACAAACCCATGTTTATTGCAGCACTATTTGCTACAATTAAATTATGGAAACAACCTAATGACCCCAAACTGATGAATGGATAAAGAATATGTGGTATATATTCACAATGGAATACTACTCAGTGATCAAAAAAGAAAAATCATCCACTAGTGTAACATGAATGGAGTCTGAATGGATAATGTTAAGTGAAATAATTCAGAAGGAAAAACAAATAGGGTGTCACTGATATGTGAAATATAAAGTAACTAAAATAATAGATAAAATCAAACCAAAAAACTAACCCTTTGAAGCTGACTACAGAACTGAAGTGCTGAAAGTGGGGAAAAGGTGGAAGAGGAGAAAGAACAAAGAGTGAAGGAAACAAAAATGGACTATGTTGGTGAAAGGAATAAGTTGATGTGAGGTGCACTATTATGATAATACATGATGGGGTACCGTTCCCAATACTACCTCAGATAAAAAAAAATAATTATAAAAAATAAGTGGGTGTGTTTATTCCCTTAAAGCTGTGCTACCTTCAGTCAGGAGCAGTCTCTCCCAATTCCCAGTTCCTGCCTGTTTTGAATGAGAGAACATTTAACAGTGCCTGGAAAAGAGGATGTTAGTGCTCTTCAGTGGGGAGAGACCTGAAATACTGTTATACATCTTATAATCACAGAATCACATTCTAAAACAAATAAAGACCCATTTCAAATTACCAGTAATCCCATGATTGAAAATATGCTTACAGGAACTCTCAGTCATAATTGTGATGTTAGGCAATACTATTATTAACTAAAAAGGTATTTTTGTTGCTTTGATTTTAACTGAAAAATATCACATCTTTACTGTTTATTTCTGTTTTGAAATATTAACTGCTTGATGACATAGTAAAATGACTTTATAAACAATTTTAATCACAACATATTTAGGAAGTTACCAAATTCTCTACAGCTGGTATTTACTATTTCATGCCCCAGTTTGCTAATGCTACAACATGACTTCTGGTAAACTCTAATTATGAAGCAACTTTATAATGAAAGTGGATATGAAGCATTTTTCTTTTAGTATTTTCTCATGTTAAGTTCATCTTCTTTTCATAGGAAACATTAATTACAAATTACTTAACTGTGGTCTGGAAAAATGTTAACATTTATAGAGAGGCTAAGATGAAAATGACTGCAAGAAAACAAATTTAAGTAATAAAAACATTAATGCCTAACATATGATAGCCCTTGTTATATTCTATGACAATTTTGAGTGTTTTGTAGGTAAAACTTCATTAAATCATCAAAATCATTCCATGAATGTCATATAATATTTGTATCCCTTGTTTTAAAGGTGAAGCAAATATGATGCAGTAAGCTTAACTTTTCCCAAGTTACTTAGAAAAACAATGTCAAGAGAGCTTTGAACACACTCCTTGTCTGAGTCCTGACTTCTTTCTAAGCATGAAACAGTCTTTCAACGAAAACCTTGCCAGTTGTAATGAAGGAGGCAAAGTGCCCTAAATGCAACATGAAGGCTGAAGAAAACAAACTCCTAAACTAAGGTACAATCTTGTGACCTACTTCCTAGTCACTACATGGTCAGAATTCTAAGAAATTCTGAGCCTCACACACTCACAGCTACACTAACAAGATGCACACAGACATAATTAATCATTATATCCAAGAAATGAGGACTTGTGCTGAATAATGCCATTGAAAGGTTTGACTGTAGACATGGTTCATATTCCTTCAGCACGTACTTCTCAATTCTCCCAATAATTAAAATCACATCTGTTGACTATATAAACTCCAGGATTTGGAGATTTTTATTTCCAGTAATGTAAGAGTTATGCGTGAATTCACTGTGACAAAGACAGGCTATGTTTAGAATAGTTAAAAACCATTAGGCAACCAAATTATTACAGAGTAATACAGCTAAGCATTAAACCATCAAATAATCTTGAGGACATTTTGCAGCCAATCTAAGTAGCTAATCAATGAGATCATAGGTTCTGGGAAAGCAAGCCTAACCATTTCTGGATGATTCTCATCAACCAATTTCCCTGTGAAATTTGGGGGAAGGATGTAGGTTCTTTGCTCAGGATTAAGGTCAATCTCTAGGTATTCCTATTTCAGATTTATGATGCCCTATTGCAGGAAAAGGCACATGTTCTTTAAAGCTGTTAAGATCATTCCTCTGATGGTTTAGGTTTATTGCACTTTCTAATTCTTCCAAATCTAATTAAAAATGCTAAGTATAATTTCCATTTAAATGCCAACACAGGCTTAAGAAATGTTATTGAGAAAGTGAAAATATAAAATTAAAAGGGTATATGTGGATAAAACATCCAAACCAAAGAAGAGAAAAAAAAAAAGAGATATGAGAATGAGCAAAAGAGAAAATACACACAAGGGAGAAATTGCAGCCACCGGGTATGAAAAGTATATGAATAAATTTCAATTCATTCTCGCATTTCTTTTGGAGTTGTGGGAGATAGCCCCACATGCTTAGTCAGACTGGGGCTAGAGAAGCCGAGTCTCTCTGGGAACAAAGGCAGCTGACTGCCATGTGGGGTGCATTTTACGTGTGAGTTTGCACCATTTCTCTTTTCCCTGTCAGAATATTGCCTGTGGTCTCAGTCTCAATGATTGCACCCCGGAGAGCTATGAGCAACAAGCCTGCATCTTTAGCTCTGTTTTTTTTCCTCTCTTCTGAATTCAAATGTGTATAATTTCCAAACATTTCTTATTTTCTCTTTCTTACCTGCAGTTTATCAGGCTACTCCCCTCCACACCATTCATATAAATGCTTGGTTCAGAATACCTATACATTGATATTGCAGAAACTCAGAAAGCTACCTTGCCACTGGTGTTCATCAAACAATCCAACTATTACCAACAATGCTTACTGCCTCATCGAAAACATACTACTAGTATTGTCCTTTTTTCCCACTAGCCTCTACTGGACAATAAAGGATCAACATCATCCACATACTAAAGACAAAGGAGATCTTTCAGACTGTGAATTGTTTCAACACTCTATGTAGACATTCTACTTTATCTTGTTTTTTTTCATTATGAGATTTATTGCCAATTTTTCAGCTTGATCTGGCTAGCGAGACAGACTTGACACATTATTTTGCAGGTCTTTTAAGGTTCTTAAATACTCAAGTTATTTCATGCTTGGAAGATTTCATTAATTAACTGGGATAATGGAGTAAGCATCTACCCTTTATGACAATGTTTCTCAAAATGTAATTATGGGTCACCAGCATCAGAATCACTTGTGGTTATTAAATATAATTGTTAGTCAATAGAGTAATTTTTAAATAAATGGAGGACATTCATAAAATGAACTCAATAATGAAAAGAAAAAACAATGGTATACTTAATAGTATGGATAAATTTCACTGATTTTTTTTTCTGATTGAAAGAAGTTAGATTATAGATATATATTGTGAGATACATTAAGATGGCATTCTAAAATAAGCAGAAGTTGATTTTAGAGACAAGATCAGTGATTACTTCTGGGAGAGGGGTATATTTGGAAAGGAGCATGGAATTGCTTTCTCAGCTGATAAAGGTGTTCTCTATCTTGATTTCCTTTCATGAAAAATGACTGAAGAAACAAAATCCTAACATATCAGTGTTTTTTTATGCACTCAATTTTTTTTAAATAATGGTTTCTCATATCTTACTCCCCAGTCATATGCACTTACCAAGACAATGCCTTAATTTTAGAACAAAAAAGTTCCAAAGATACTAGAGTTTCTGCAAACACTGTATGCAGCCTCCCCTATTGTCAATGTCTTATGTTACTATAGTGCATTTGCAATAGCTAATGTACCAGTGTTGTCATTAAAAACCAAACTTCAAACTTTATTTGAATTCTCATTGCCCTCCCTTACACCCTCATTTCTTTTCAGCACTCTGACTCCAAAACTCTTTACCTTTAAAAAAACAAACAACTACAACAAAAAAGTGCAATCAATTAGCCCTACTAGTGGTTTATGGTGTTGGGCATCCCTCAAGTCCTCACCTTCCTCCATAACTTTCATATCTTTGATGAAATAATACACTATTTAGTTCTATTATCTCCATATGGACAATATTAATCCTGGTTGTATTCAACTCTTACTTTGCTTCTGAAATCTAGCAGCTAACAAGAGTGGTAGCAAAATGTATACCATGTGCTCACATACATGTCATAAGTGCACTCATTAAGTGGGTTTCAGAATTGCCCTGTCATCCCTCCCCTTTTACACCTTTTCTCTCTTAAAATTTCTTCCATCTCATCCTACCTCAGTTCAACTGAAGAGTTTGCTTCTGCTTGAACTGAGGAAGAAGAAATAACTAACAGGATTCTCAAGTACTTCTACTACTGTATCTACCAATATCACTGGTAATGTTGTACTATTTTTGTGGCCTTTTGGATAGTTTGATCTCAGTACTTTTAATCCCCCTTTCCTTCATATTGTAAAATTTAGGTGTTTATTATTATTTATTTATTATTTATTATTATTACCTCTATTTGTTGTTTTATAATTGACCCTTTAGTTCTTCTTTTATGTCCAGATTAGTATTGATATATTCTTTTAATTTTTGCTTTTCAGTGAAGTTCCTTACCCTTCCTCCTGTCTTGATAGTCTTGCAGGATAAATTTTTTCAGGCTGGAAAGCTTTCTCTTTAAGTACTTTAAGTAACTCCTGTACGTCCCTTCTTGTCTGCAGGGTTTCTACTAAAAAGTTTGCAAACAGTCTAATAGGTATTTCTTTATAGGTTACTCATTTTTTTCGCTCAAAGCTCTCAATATTCTGTCTCAATGCTCTTGGTATTCTGTCCTTGTCACTGACTTTGAACAATTTAATTGTAATTTGTCTAGGACTGTGTGCCAGTCTGGTACTATTTTGTAGGGCCTCTTTGATCAGCATATCTGGTTCATATTTGAGAATGAGATGATTTTCAACAATTGTTTCTTTAAATAAATTTTCTACAACTTTCTCTTCCCCTTCTTCTGAGACTCCCATTGCATGGTTGCTCTTTCTCTTTGGATTCTCTTTGGTTTCTCACACTTTTCAAAAGCCTTTTTTCTCCATTGATCTATTTGTATGTTCTGTGCTACTGAACTACCATGCTCACTAATTCTCTCCATTGCTTGCATTTGTATTCTATTGAGACACTCTAATTTTATGTTTTAACTAGGTTATAGTATTTTTCATATCCATTAGTTCTAATTGTAGCAGTCCCAGTTTGAAAAGCTATATTGTGTTTGTTTTTCATCATCCATTTCTTAATTTGGCAAGCATGATTATAAATGTTACCTTAAACTTTTTCTTAGGCATATTCCATAGTGCTTAATTGAGATTTCTCTTGGGGTTTGTTTGCTTCTTTGTTTGTTTGTTTTTGTTTTTTGCTCCAGCATCTGTGGAATATTCTTCTCTCTCCTCATTTTTAGTGTTTTTTTTTTTTTTGGGGGGGGAGCAATAAGAAACTTCCTTACCTTATCTTAGCATACTGTCCTTATATCCCAGGGTACAGTTCCAGCATTATACCTAAGTTTATTAGGTGTCACTTATATCACAGACTGAGGCCTCAAACTCTATTTGGTGAGAGGAGTCAGCTGCTGTTTTGATTATGGCATAGGTAGGGGTTAAGCAAATGTTTTGCACATTGCAACTTCAGTCTCTAAGAAGAGATAGGGAACCAATCTCTCACCACCTGCCAGTTCAGGCTATAATAACATAGATAGTGTGGGAGTCTCTAGCTCAAGCCAGTAATCATCATTCTGAGTCCTTATTCTTATGGCTTTCCATGGTGCTCACAATCCTGTATATCAACCCTGTAAATCCCCCCCCCCCCCGCCCAGTATAGTGCTCAGTTTTTAAAAGTACCTACATTAGGCATGTGCCCTTGAGTTAACACAAATACAGGAGGTCCATGCCGCAGCAGGACCCATCTTGCTGAATTCCCAATTTCTATTATTTTTAACCATGAAATCTATGGTATTTTTCACAGCAATCATGCAAAGCTACAGTAAAATGTGAAGTCTTTATCTAGACAAAGAAACTGAGGATCATGAAGGCAATATCATTCACACAAAATTCTATAATCAGGGGAAAGCAAGAGCCAGGAACAAAGTTTCCAAACTGCCAACTTAGGAGCATTTTATTCATTATACCATCACTTTCTCTTCATGTTTCATGTGAGCACA